>JARKHS020011492.1:0-92563 GCA_030143305.2 Amblyomma americanum | reverse complement strand
GAGGCCCGTGTGCTGTGCGATGTCAGTGCGCGTTAAAGAACCCCAGCTGGTCGAAATTTCCGGAGACCTTCACTACGGCGTCCCTCATAGCCTGACTCGCTTTGGGATGTTAAACCCCCCATAAACCATAAAACCTATCTTTGAGAAAGCCACTAAAGATGTATTAGACCGGGCTTGTTGAGCAAGGTCTGCCGCCGTGTTATCAGCGATTCCAGCGTGAGATGGTAGCCACTGGAAGCAAACTTGAAATCTTTTCAAATGTGGCTTCCTCAGCCAGGTGAGAACACGGCGTATAAATTTATCATCGGGTGTCTCTCTTAGCGGGCGCAGTTGTGCAGACTTTAAGTCAGACAGTATGACTACTCTCTGTGGTGTGCAGAAAGAGAGGCGTTCAAGTACGTTGCAATAATGAATGATTTAGCAATGACACTTTATTCCTCGAGGCAATATTTAAACACTTACGCTAGTAGTGCTTTCTTCTTGGCTATGAAGAGCGAAAACTACTGCATAGAAGGCCACCCGACTCTCAAAGCCTTCCCTTAGTTTCACTGTGGAGGAAAACTATTTAAAAAGCTTTACTTTTAGCTAGAACAATGGTATACTAAGGTAATTGCTAACACGATGAAAACAACTCGGCGTTAAGCAACGAAACGAACTGTTTGGCTTCTGGACGGAGCATTCAACATTTAACCGTATACGCAGTTACGCAGGCTTTAGGCAGCTGTGGGGAACATGAAATCTCCACATACAGAGTTAGCACTCACGCTTGCTTCGTTCGCTTAAAATATGGTCCACATCTGTACAACTCAGCAGCGCATCTTTCGTTCTTTTTTTTATGTCGTGAGCATCTTATTCGTCATAAATCCGGACCAAGACGAATGAACGTTCCTGCGATGATTTGACTCGACTGAACCGGGGACCCTCTCCAAAACTTCACTAAGCGCTGGCGGTAACTGACTCGGCGTACTTGGGCACATCTCCTGTTTCCATGTGTTTGGTGCCTTGAGCCCGACCAGACAGCCCATAATGTTTATTCAATTGAAACCACCCTTTCACATCAAGACTGCAGAATAATTCTCATATTCTGCTTGTCTTTTTCTTCTCTCTTGTCACTTTCTTCAGATGCGGTTGGGATACGCACGGAAGTTACCAGTTTTTTTTTTCATTTTGGAACCTCGTCGATCTTAACCTTCTACTTATCCTGAAGGTACTAGAATATCTGGACGAAAATTAAAAAAATATATATATATATATATCTTGTCACAAGGGCTTTGCCACCATGGATAGTCGAAATTAATTCGGAATCGTCTACTGCAGCTCCCATTTTGCTCTTTCACCCTCTTTTCGCCCCAACCCTCACGGCGTGGCCCACGTAGAGTAAGACAAATATTGCGTCTTTAGTTTTCTCATCAGCAATTTTTTGACAATATTGACAGCATTCCTTGAAAAATGCATCGTGATTAAAATCTTCACCTGCACAATAGAGAGCGTAAAGAAAGATCCTCTGCCTCCAGACATGCTGCAGGACGCTGGTTCCTTGATGTACGAGGGGAACCGCTCCACGGACGACTCCCCCGCCGTGGCCTTGATGCGCGCGGCAGGCGCTATTCCGTTGCTGGTCACCAACGTACCCGAGCTGTGCATTTGGGGCGATACCCACAACCTCTTGTATGGAACAACTGTAAACCCGCACGACACGCGCCGAGGTCCCGGTGGAAGCAGCGGTGAGTTGAGTGGCGCGTATTTCGACGTTCCCTGATGCTGGCTGCACACCCATACCGCTGTACCTTCAACAACGCCTCGTAATATGCATAACATGATAACCACATTCTTTGTAATCACAGGCTTGAAGTCGCAGTGGACTTCACTTTCAGGATATCTGCTTTAAGGATTTACCTACACAAGCGCTAGCAGCATCCATGTATAGGAACATATCGTGTGTTGTAGGCAAGATGGATCGTGAGTGAAGGCCAGGATTGGAAGAAACGTCCGCGCATGCCGCCAGAAGCAAAGCACAATTGTGACTGTCGTATACAAATCTGCTTGAAGTCTCAATACAGTTTAAGAAATTCTACACACGAATTACATGAAGTGTGTTCTAGATTTACGAACTTTGTTTTTTCAGCAAAGCGCATATCTTGTTACACTGTTTTGCTTCATTCCTTTCTTTGCGTCAAAAGTTACTTTAAATTTTGCACTCCGATAGAGCAGTAATATAAAGCCGCCGGAAACAGTTTGTAAGAGTGCTGCGGTGTCCTAATGGCGAACAAACTTGAATGGTTTCCACCAATTCATGGTTATAGAAAAGTTATAAAGACAAGAACATGTATGTACCTCTTGCTTGATAATGCAGGTGGCGAAGGCAGTCTGCTGGCTTCAGCGGGCTCCCTGATAGGACTAGGCACAGACATGGTCGGAGGCGTGCGCATACCGGCCGCCTACTGCGGGGTCTTCAGCCACAAGCCAACATCTGGTGAGTCAGGAGACACAGCTTGTCCTGGCATCTCAAAGTCCCAATCGTGAAGAGGAAGCATTCTTATGACCCACTCATTGTACTGCTTTGTGGTATTCACCCCTTCGAAGTTTTGGCATATGGAAATATGTTGGCTAACTTATACGTCTAGCTGGCGATTTTTTCTTTACAGAGTATCGCTCACTACAAAGCATCGAGACTAATAAAAGAACAAAGAAGTTTCCATAATCATGCCCTCCGGTCGAAAGGGCTGAGTTGTGGGCGCAGCAGACGGCTGCGAAACATGTCCTTCGTTAAGAGATCGGTGTTCTCGGCATAACTGCAGCCGCCGTCAAGTTCAAGAGTACAGGGGTGAGCAGCCCTGTCTAGAGCACTCCGATGGTGCTCTGCGGAGCAAGTCAGCGCCATCTTTCGTTGGGCTCTGGGTTTGAGGTTTGCGTCCCGTGCGCGTGCGCATGCGTGGCCAAAATAAAGCGGCGCCTGCTCTTGGGTTCTCGGCCGCTCAGTGCTTGTGCTTCACGCTGCCAGGGCCGCGCTGAATGATCTGTAACAGCGGCCGGAAAGCTAACGCGTTTCGCGCATATCACAAAGCGGCTAGGCAAGCAAGTGCAAGTGACACGGGTGATCGCGCCTTTCAAACACGGCTAAGAGTGCGAGTATCTGGACTAGTCGGTTCCTCGGTGTCTGTTTTCGTCTTGTGTACAGTATAAAGTTAGCGCGTTGCTACCACGCACCATGCGTTGCTGGCCTATTGTTTCATGTCGTGTCTTTGCGCCGAGTTATCAGCTACAAAGAACACAGCATTTTGCATCCGTACAGATCTAGGAACTTGGATGCAGAAACACGCGATCATCCGCTATCACTCCCGCTTGCTTGCCTGGCCTTCTCGTTACACTCGTGAAACACGGTGGCATGGCGACACCCTGACCACGGTCACAAACGAAGGCAGAGCAACCCTGGCGGCACGAAACGAACTCGCAAGGGGGGGGGGGGGGGGGGGGCTGGACAAGGAAGCGATGAGCAGGCATTCCTCTGTTTTTGTAACGCATGCGCACGAGACGCATAACTCAAACCCAGAACCGAACGTTAGATGGCGCTGACTTGTTCCGCACCGCAGGGCACCGTCGGCGTACTCTAGACAGAGGTGCCCACGACTGCAGTTCTTGCAACTAAACATTGCAAAATTATAATAACGTTCACGCTAACGGTGGGCTTTTTTATATCAACAATTTTTTGGGGGCTGTTCTTGACTTTGTAACAGTCGTTTTTGATTTTCAAGAGATGTAGAAGATGCTGTCTACGGCGGATAGATTGCGGCTCAATTGTGGAAGCTGCTGTAGCTCTTACTATTATCGCAATGTTTGTGCAACTCAGACTGCAAGGACTAAAGGGGTTGTTCGTATTTGTTTTGCCAATAATCACGCAGGAGTGGTGCCAAACACAGGCCTCCTCCCGGACGTCGGAGAAAACATGAGAGAGTACAACTGCGTAGGCCCCATGACCAGGTATTCAGAGGATTTGCTTCTAGTGCTGAAGGTTCTTGCGGGAAGTGAAGCCTATCAGCTCAGGCTGGAAGAAGAGGTATGTATCCAGGTCAAAACATTTCCTGGCACTGCCAGAAAATACGCTTCCTTTTGTGTACATCCCTAACAAAGTATGAGGGTGGAGAGCGCCACACAACACTGGAATTTCAGTTCATCGCCCCTGTAGCCCCCATCCGGGTCTGTGCGGGACACAAAACATGCATGCTCGGGAAAGTTATTGACGGTCGCTTGGAGCGCACAGTGCTTCCGTTCCCACATGCCGGTTTATTCACTCCTTTGTTTTTCCGCGCGTCAATTGTACGTGTCAAGATGCTTCGGGCGGCTTGCCACCACAAAGGCGACACGGTACACCGAAATATTAGTTTCATTGTGAGTTGGAAGGCACTAGTTTCACAACAGAAGGACCAATTAAGAATTGCAAAATTATATAGAACGGTCACACTAACAGAGGGCTTTTTAATATCACCAGTTTTATGGGCTGTGCTAAACTTAGCAACAGTAACAGCCGCCGCGGTGGCAGAGTAGTTACGGAGTCGGCTGCTGGCCCAAAAGACGCGGGTTCGATCCCGGCCACGTTGGTCGAATATCGATGGAAGCGAAATTCTAGAGGCCCGTGTACTGTACGATGTCAGTGCACGTTAAAGAACCGGTGGTCGAAATTTCTGGAGCCCTTCAGTACGGCGTCTCTTATAGCCTGAGTCGCTTTGGGACGTTAACCCCCCCCCCCCCCCCCGCACACACACACACACACCATAAGCTATAAACTTAGTAACAGTCGCTTTTTAATTTTCAAGAGATGGATATGATGCTCTCTACAGCAAACGGCTTGCGACTCAGTCGTGATGGCTGCTGTGGCTCTTATTATTATCGTGATGTTTGTGCAGGTCAGACTGGAAAGGCTCAAGGTGTTCTTCACAGAAACCGATGGACGCGTTTTCTGCAGCTACGTCACCGCAGAGGCTCGTCAGGCAGTTATTAAGGCGAGTACCATTAATGAAGTTGATCAAACACACACATAGCTAAATGGTCGCGGATGCCAGCTGTCTAAAATGTTTGCTTCGACAGTACGTTTTAATGTGCTTGTAGAAACGAAAATATGGAGTGCACACGCTTCATAAATTATAATCTTTTGTCGCTGAAGTCTCTAAGCTTCAAGAATACTTCCTTTCCCGCAGTAGATACTGCGATTCATCAAAACCGGTTGCAACATCCTGAGCTTAGCGCTTAGAGCACGGTGATGCCTCACTTTACCAAACTTAGCTTAATACTCTCATTATGTGCCGTTTCTCAAAACTACAAGTAATGAATAATTTTTTTTGCTTCCAGAGGGGGCGCGCTGCCGCGGTATATTAGTGTTTATGGCGCTCGGCTGCTGTTCCGGATGATGCGGGATGATGCATTTCTATGGAGGCGAAATTGTAGAGGCCCGTGTACTGTGCGATGTCAGTGCACGTTAAATAATCCCAGGTGGTCGAAATTTCTGGAGCCCTCCACTACGACGTCCATCATAGCCTGAGTCGCTTTGGAGTATTAAAGTCCATAAACCTAATCTTAGTTCATTCGATGCGTAAAGAATACTGACATCTGCGCATTTTTCCAGCTTCCGTATCACGTGCACGACTTCGTTATCATACATTCCACTCTCTCTGTATAAGCTGCTGCTAAAGTCTGTACGGGCTCCATACGTTTCGTTATTGTCATGTGTTAGTGGTGGTGGTAGATTCTGTCCCAATAAAATAAAAAAATAGAAGCGGAGGGGAAAATGAGTGCAGGCCGCAGACACTGCTATCTGGAACACATAATGAATAATTACGGAATTTCACAGGTGCGCCGAAAAGAGAACGAATTGTGGTCATCGTAATGAGGAGCATTTCTCTACGGATGCTACAGGGCATCCGTCGGCTCTGTTTTAGGTCTTCTACGGGGCGAATTGCACTGCAAATGAGGAAAACCAAAAGATCAGCAGCTCCTCTAGCGAAGGCTTTTCTGTTCGAAGTGGCTGGAATGCTTTATAGTTTTCCATCCCAGATGCTGTCGAATTCCTAACATCGAAGAACCGCTGCTATAATGTCGTGCAAACAATCGGTTCTTTTTTTTTTCAGGTTGCATACCACTTCAAGAAAAGAGTTGGCTCAAACGTTCGCCCTTTGCACGTACCAGAACTTCCGGATGCCTTGAGCATGTGGTACAAAGTGTCGGTCGCGAAAGAGCCCAAACTCTTCGACCTCGAGGATGCGCACGTGTTTACCGAACTCCTGCTTGCGTTCACAGAAGGCGCCCGGCACACAGTACCAATGGTGATTGCCACCACCACCAAGGCGTCGTACCGCTTCAGGAACACGCAGGAAGCCGAAGCATTCCTCGCCGAAGTCGACGTCGTACGCGACCGCCTCGAAGAGACGCTAGGTGAGGACGGTGTCCTCATCCTACCGGCAGCAACTAAAACGGCTCCGTACCACCGTCAAGATATTTATTTCAACGAATCGCCAGAAATGACAGCGCTGTTTAGCATCCTCAAGATGCCCGCGACGGCATGTCCCGTTATGAAGTCTGCGAACGGGCTGCCTCTGGCTGTTCAAGTGGTGGCGAAGAGGGGAAACGACCGGCTGTGCCTCGCCGTGGCCAGGGAGATTGAGCGGCAGTTCGGTGGATGGATTCAGCCATGGGTTCGCAACTGATTGCGACGGCTCGCTTTGCATGAACCCTCGCAGACATCAGCGGACTTTTGTGAACTGTATGAAAATTCAAGCCACGAGAACATGGTTGTTAATTTCGAAACTATGCATGTAGTAAACTTTCAGTTTCGACAGTGGCGAGCAGGAAGTACTGTATGCCATCATTGTGTCACATACTATGTGGCATAGCGGCGCCTATTCGATGCCAGCTCTTGCACCATAAGCGAGAATTAAGGGGCTTTCTTCCAACTGACCAATCGCCGTTCTCCCGCGGTTGAGAGGTACACGTTTTCTTGCGAGCACCTGCTTGGTAAGTGACCGAATAAGTTCGCTTGGTTCTTTTTCAATTTCTGGGTTCTGGAAGGACAAAGTCGGTGAAAGAGTTAGTGCGAACGCATCTATTCTATTCGCACAGGCGGGTACGATGAAGTTTTGCATGGATTTAGCGGCAGCACAATATGTCCAGGAATAGCGAACGAGGAAATAAGGTAAGGCTGGAGAAAAGGAGCGCCAATTCCTTTCCGTTGTGTAATGCTAGTACTTTCCAGTTGTTTCGCAGCGATTTCTTCTTCTACGACCACGCTGCTATCAATTTTTCTAGGACTAAGTATTCGCCCTACTGTGGCGTATGCTCTTTTACAAAATGCGAACATTTGCAGGCGTTGCATAGAGCGTATTATTTGGCTTTCATTCCAATCGCCAAAATCTATTTCTGAACCACCTATGAGTAGATGTATGGGTTACACTTAGATGTGTACAACACAAAACAAAGTGGACTCTAGTCGGAACGTAGGCTAAGCGCACTAAGGCTCGCCTCTGAACCCTTGTTCACTTTTTCTGTCGTCACTCCCTTCCTCCGTCCCTCTTTCTACCATGCGTTCTTAGAAGAGGTGTTTAGGAGAGGGAAGTTTATTGGATTATCATTTATCGAACACTTTGGACGACAAAACTGGGGTAGAAGTGGCTTTCCGCCCCCCCCCCCCCCCCCCCACTCACAAAAAAAAAATTATCGCTGGGGCATTAGTCGGTGTGTTGCGAGAGGGAGTTGCGAGTTGCGAGTGAGTTGCGAGTGAGTTGCGAGAGGGACCCTCGACTACATAATGTGGGCGTGCCCAGAATCCGCAGGGGTGGGACAAAATACAGTATGTGGAGACGCCTGGGAGACCCTGCTCCCTACCATCCAGCAACGCACCATCCATCTGGCGGAAGAGGCCGCAACAAGCCAAGGACTGCCTGCAAGCCTCTACTCCGCGGGCGTACCCCAGGCCTGCGTGCCGGGGGCGGTGAAGGAAGTGCCTTTTTTTATGGAAATAAAAGTTCTTTCATTCAATCATCAAATCCTCCTGTATAGGCAAGGATTTTAAAGGAGTAATCAATGGTAATGTTCCTCACCCCAAGAAAGTACATAGATAAGGGCAGTGACAAGGCGGGCAGTTTTTTCTTTAAGGCTGAACGGGAGCCAACTAGGGTGATTAGAAATTCAGATTGTGAAAATCTCACTGTCGGTATTTATTGATGACACTTTCGCTTTCTTTTTATTTGGAAAATATGAACGGAATACAACTGACGTACAAAATAAATCGTAGGCAATGCCTCTAAAATAACAAAGCAAGCATTGAACTTTTATTTCTGAATTGCTTGACCCTGGACCGCAGCGGCGGCCTAGTGGTTGGGCATGCGCCTCGTATGCGGGAGGTGAGGTGTTCGATCCCCAGTTCCGCCGGTACCCACCGGTGATACAATGGGTACAAGCTTTCCCCTGGTGTGGTGCTCGGCTTATTCAGAATGAAATTCTTGGGAAATGGGTCTTTGATCCCACCTTGAGCAAACGAAAATACCTTGCGCCGTGGCACTCTTTGGCCGCAGATGCCCATCCGCCATAAAAGTTAACTATCATCAGAATTGCTTGACCCACTAAATAAAAGCCTTATAACTAAAGAAAAAATAACTATTGTGCAATCAGAAGAACAGTTGTGAAATTAGCGAAATCAGCCCTCAAGAACAAGTTGTTATACGTAATCCAGCTGTATCCATCGTGTGTGCATAAGCTCGAATTCCTCCATTCCGGTCCGGCAAAAGGTGAAATTTTATTAGGTGTTCTTGCATTTTATAGCTTTCGAGTACTTGTACAGAAACAGCATCGGCTCGATGGGGCAGAGAAAGGCCAGAAGCCATTCAGTATGCAGAAAACCAGAACGTGTAAGTAGAGACTTTGAAGCGCCGGATCAAGCACGCACAAAATTAGAACTTCATTAATTCAGTCAAAAAAGGCAGACTTTGTGCAGAGAAAGTGGGATAGCCAAATCAGAAGGATTCGATCTTTGTTAACTGAACAGGCAGTGCGGTGCTGTTTGAAGCGAGATCATTTACTTAGAGCGCGAAGCTACAAAACAAAACAAATATAACCAAGAGGGACCCGCCGCGGTGGCTCAGTAGTTACGGCGCTCGGCTGCTGACCCGGAAGACGCGGGTTCGATCCCGGCCACTGCGGCGGAATTTTTATGAAGGCGAAAATCTAGAGGCCTGTGTACTGCGCGAAGTCAGTGCACGTTCAAGAACCCCAGGTGGTCGAAATTTCCGGAGCCCTCCACTACGCCGTCCCTCATAGCCTGAGTCGCTTTGGGACGTTAAACCGCCATAAACCATAAACAAAGAGAGTGTCACACGTGCAGTGCGTGGCATGTCTGTGGAAGTATTTGAGCGTGTTTGGATAGAATGGGGGTTGGCCATCCATATGTGGACGCAGCCACAGTTGCTGTCCTTGAGGCCCTAGTTTTTATAGGTCGCGGAGGTACTGTGAATGTATTTGTAGTAAGTGGCAGCAAAAAATCACCTCGCTTAATGCTGCGAATGGGCATGATGGTAATAGTTAAAAATTGTGGAATCTGAGCGGATTTTTAAACTTCGGGAGGGCTGCGTCAGCACAGCTCCCATCACCTAGCTCTCAAAGAGCTGGCATATTTGCGCATACACATACGACAACCTCCGGCTTGTAGAGTATGTATGTAATTCTTACTCGTTAACAATAAAAGTTGTTTGAAATTCAGCGCTTTTCCTTCTCTACTGGTTCGGTTTTATCGAGTTTTAGGTCCCAAGGTGACTCAGACTATGAGAGACGCCGTAGTGAAGGGATCCGGAATAATATCGACCACCTGGGGTTCTTTAACATACACTGACATCGTACAGTACACGGGCCTCGAGAATTTCGCCTACATCGAAATTCAGCCGCCACGGCCGGGATCGAACCCGCGTCTTTCGGGTCAGCAGCCGAGCGCCGTAACTACTGAGCCACCGCGGCGGCCGTCCTTGTCTATTCTCCGTCCTGTGTTCCCTTGTTTTCCGCCGCTGTCTTTATTTGTTGGTAAAAAAATCTTCTGGAATTGTAGCCGCCGCGGTGGCTGAGTGGTTATGGCGCTCGGCTGCTGACCCGAAAGACGCGGGTTCGACCCCGGCCGTGGCGGCTGAATTTCGATGTAGGCGAAATTCTCGAGGCCCGTGTACTGTACGATATCAGTGTATGTTAAAGAACCCCAGGTGGTCGATATTATTCCGGATCCCTTCACTACGGCGTCTCTCATAGCCTGAGTCGCCTTGGGACGTTAAACCCATATACACCAAACCATCTTTTCGAATTGTGGGTTTTAAAGCAGAAAAGTGACATAAATGTACAAGTTCGGGATTCCAAATTGGTGCTGCGTAGAAGCCAGCAGAATTTGTATTTAAAAAAAGAAAAGGAGACTGTAAGGCCGCCGCTCTTCTCCAGCTGCGTCCCATTGCAGGACGCCGGCACACGCGGAAGCGGCTCCCCAGTACAAGCGAGAGCCCCCCGAAGCAAAGTGGATAGGGTCGTTGGACGCACCACCGCCGCCTTGACGAGACCCCCTAACGACGTAGGCTATAGTCGGAGAGGCACCCGATGTCCCACAGCGTCCCGCAGTGCCTCGTGGCCAAAGGCGTATTTCCAGGATGGCAATGACGAACACCTGTTAAGGCAAATATGCCGTACTATACCCATTCATTCTTAGCCGTGTCCCGCCGTCGGTAGTGTGGGGGCTTCGTGGCCCTTTCGCTCCCTCTTCTGTTGCTGACGGGCGACACGGACCGATGATGGGTGGGAGCACATCAGTGTCAAGAACTTGACGAGCAGCGTGAGCAGAAAGGGGTGGGGGGGGAGGGTGGTGTGCCTGAGGAAAGTCGGAAGAATAGCTCCGAAGGGAGGCGTGTGGATACTCTTACTTGAGAGAGAGAGTGGTGGCGTATTTGTCTTTGATTTGGTTTGTGTTGTTAACGAGACCCTCGGTTCTAGGCTGAGCCCAACCCACATGGTAGTCTCCATCTCGCTTGTTATTTTTGATTGGAGAATTGATGCTTAGGGCGGGCAACTGAAAATGACCGCCCTTAGTCCTTTGTTAATTAAGTGTTTAAAAGCGCATGTGAACGGATGGAGGCCAGTCCAGTCCAGTCTGAGTTGGGGCTCCATGCTTAGCATGTAACGTGCTACTAGGCTCTAACCCGTCGGGTCGATGAGTAAAGTAGCGCAAAGTTTGTTCTTTTGTAAATTCATCTCTGCTTCTTCCAGTTTAACTCTCTGTATATGTATGTTGTAAATATATGTTCTGCTGTCATCATCTACAAGCACGCCTTCTGTCCATCCTCCACGCCGAACGACACTAGAGGAAGGGATCGTAAACCTTCCTCGAAGAAACGGAAGACTTGAAATTCTACCGGGACTTTGTGGACAGTGCCTTTAAATTTGATGAATTGGTTAGAGGCATACAAAGAGCAAAAAAGAACACCTTCCATGGTGGCATATCCGTCACCACTCTGTTTGAAAGGGCACACTACTAATATCCATGCACCCTTCGGTGGGGCTCCTTGTTCTTTCACTGAGGCAGTCAGCCAGCCGCGACGCGGTGCAGTTCAGCGGATATGCTTGACCAGCCGAGCCTAGGTAGGTAGAAAAGCTAGCGAGCGGGGAAGGGCAAGAGAGTGGGGCGGGGAAGGGCGTCAATGGCTATTTTCGATCGACCTGACAGGCAGTGATGATAAAGGAGGCGTTGCTCACGCATAAAAAAGTGTTAAGTCTATGCGCAAGACCCGCTAAGTAAATAAAAATAGAAAAGAAATCCCTACCACCACGGTGAGAGCCTTTTGTGCAATGTTTCTCACTCATATTTCGCACACAAGTGGAGTAGCCTGCCACTAGACGACTTTTTGCACCCGCAGTTTTCATGCTTGCTGTTTGCTCGAACTTCACGTTTTATCCCACTTTCTGCGAGGGAAACGGGAGTGGCTTGTAAACAAAGCCCGCTAATCTGGTGGTTTCAATAAGCCATAGAGAGCTGGTGAGCAAGGCCTCCGTAAGCCGGAGCCCAAACGTCATTTTTTAAAAGATTGGTCGGCACTTGAAGAATTTCCGCCAGAGTACTGGAAGCGTTATTGCTAAGATAGGGTAAGTTTAGCGACTCGGCAAATTTAGTGCGATGAGTGCTTCTCTAGAGTCAGAGAAATTGCTTTTGCTGGGTGTCCTCGCGTTACCTCCCCGGTCACGGAAAGAGTGCGGGAAGTTTAATCTCGTCCCCACGTCCAGATAAGGCGATAGCAGTGTGCAAGGAAAAATTTAGGTGCTCAGCCACCTCCACCGCTCGCCATGGCGGAAAGCGCGCACAGATAATGTCGCGGCATAAGCCTACCGCAATGGGCCTTCTGCGCATGGCGTTGTTTACAGAGAACGGCAAACAAAATCTAGTAGTGGCCTCAAGCGGAGTATCAACACTTAAATAGTTCTGGCCGATAGCATGGTCCTTGGAATATGTGTAAGTCTGCCGTCTCTCGCTCGGCGCGGGACCAGCTTGGTAATTCATGCAGCGGTGGCGCTGCTAGCGGTAGGGGAACATTCGACGGCAGGTAAAAACTGGATTAATTGGATGGAAAAGAAGCATGGTGCAGAACTATATCGATACTGGAAAAGGCAGACCAGTGAAGGAATCGTTAGATGATAACTCAAGAGGCAGTGCCCCACTCTCTGAAGCTAGCTCAGGGTGTCTTAGAAACCTCAGCTACAAAAAGAAATTTAACGAATATGACAAATGCAGTGTGTGTGGTAAATCTGTAGAAATAATTGAACACCTCATACTCGAGTGTGATGGTATCCGTCCGGATGTCGAAGCAAGCATAGTCACTTTCCCTGAGGCCCTATAGGCTTTAGAGATAACAATGGTCACGGAAAGCAAAAAGCGATTGGAAGATTGGTGGCTCAGAAGCAGAGAGGTGACATAAGGTTAGAAGTGTCGCACTGAAGACGTATTTATAGAAACCGGTAGATTTGAAGAGAAATTTGTAACGCAGTTAAATAAACATAAAGAAATAAAAGCCGATCACGGTGTCGACTGCCACCGCCCCGTTTCCAAGGGGACGCTCCTATTTTCCATCCATCCATCCGCTTATCACAACAGCGGGCGGCAGGGCGGCCGCTTGCGCGCAGCTGGGCTTGTTCAATCGATTCCAGCTACGCATTTTTGCTTGCCTCTGCTCTGGAAGAGCGGTAAACGTTCCAGAAGAACAACTGTTTAAAATTTCCTCCTAACGTTATAGCGCCGACAACCACATCTCAGCACTTTCTGTTCTCGAACACCGCGAGCAGCTGTGAACGACGAGCACGTGCGCGCGAGCACTTCACTTCATTTTATCATCTTTGAGTTCGTTCGCTGAGCATGCAATGAGTTTGTATGTTTGTATATATAGTCCCCTCTGCTCTCCTTTTAGGTGTTCCTGGTTTAACCCGTCAGCCTCTTCACAATAGAAAAAGAAACAGCGGGTCCGATTGAGCTTTAAACTTAAGAAGTTTGCGAATTATGAATTTAAACCTATTTAAAAGTTTGTTTCTGTTTTAACTGGAACAAGAAAACCAAGTGAATGGCTCATTAGATTCATGGCCCCGACTGGTTGTCTTGTTTGGTGAATTTGATTCCTGTTCGACTCCCATTGGTGCTACCATTTTCTTTTTTAACAATCGGCTCCTCCACCCACCGGCTGGCTGCACATCAGGTGTTTGCGGCTGCCGTATTCATCATAATAATAATAATATTCATCATGATCATCAGCCTTACTACACCCACTGCAGGGCAAAGGCCTCTCCCATGTCTGCAATTAACCCTGTCCTTTTCCAGCTGGCCCCACCGTATCCCCGCGAACTTCTTAATCTCATCCGCCCACCTAACCTTCTGCCGTCCCCTGCTACGCTTACTTTCTCTTGGAATCCACTCCGATACCCGTAAGGACCAGCCGTTATCTTGCCTTCGATTACATGCCCTGCCCAAGCCCATTTCTTCCTCTTGATTTCGACTAGGATGTCATTAACCCTCGTTTGTTCCCTCACCCACACTGCCCGCTTCCGGTCTCTCAACGTTACACCTATCATTTTTCTTTCCATGGCTCGCTGCGTTGTCCTTAACTTAAGCTGAACCCTTTTCGTTAGCCTCCACGTTTGTGCTCTATATTGGCCTATATTATTCTTCCTTATTGTTACTATAAAGCGCCACCTCCGCTGCTGCTGCTGCTTCTGCGAAGTTGTTCCTCTCTGCCCAGCTCTTTCCTCAGGATTTCGAGATGCTAATCGAATTTTCTGTCCGCTGGTTGGCCGTATCTCCAAATTCCAAGAGAGAGTTGGATTCGTATAGAGCACGGGAGTCATAACCAGGAAGTGCGCACGGCTGCGCTCGTGTTTGAGTGCCTTTCGGAAAACATGTTTCGTTGGGCGCGGTAGAAATAATGTATGAATATACGGCTTTTCTCAATTGCGCACAGCGTAATGCGGCTCTATAGGGAAGCGAGTAACTATACGGAAGACATATCACGAAATGAAAGAATGTTCAAGGGTTGCACTGGTTCAGTGCACACAGCGCACGTTCACAGTCAGCCGAGCAGGATGGCTCTTCCACAAGTGCGACCAACGCGAACTGCAGCGTGTCATCTGCACGCAAGATGCACCCGTAAGGGCGCACATGCAAACCGATTAGGTTTAAGCGACAAGTAACGAAGTGCTTCGCAAAATTAAAACCACAACACAACCGACGAGCGATGCGGCTTGAAGTTGACAAAGAGAAGCTGCACGACGAACACAGGCATGTTGTGCAAATGGGGAAGGAACGGGGGAAAAAAAAATCTGTCACCAGTTAGGAGATAAATAGGTACGAGGGAAGGGGGAACCAAATAAATCCGGGAAAAGTATCAGTTCGCTGCGAACTATGCTCTACCAAGAAACAGTCATGATGAACTAAGAATAAAAGGCGGTTTTGAGACAGCAACCTGGCAACTGCGAAGGAATGGTGTATTGAACAAAACGAAGGGATTGAGAGAGGTTGGCAATGTAAACAGAATAAAAATAAAGAATGCAAAAATTTATATCAAATGTAGTAAGGCAAAAGAGAGCCGCCGCAGCCATAGGGCCACGCCAGGTTAAAAAAAATTAAACCAAATCTTTGCTTTGAAGGGCGTTTATTACGACGTGCAACACTAGTACTGTTTTAGCGCGAGAGCACTGAAACGGGGGTTCAGAGCCTAGCAAAATCTTCTCTTGCCGATGTGGGCCGGATGTTCAGAGCCAAGGGAAAAAGAAATCGCATAAATATCCACGAATGGGAGTCGAACCCGCGGCGACACTAACAAATTGGCTTCAAAGGCCGGTGCGCGAGACCCCTAGGCTACCACCAAAGTCGTTTCATCTGTTTATTGCATGGAAATAAACCCCGGTGAGCTACCAAGTCTTTTACGTACGCACATACTATTCCACAATGCAGACTCATTCTCATGCTATCGCCACAGCCGAACACGTCACGTGATGATGATGATTTCCTCAGGCTGAATGGCGCTGCACATTCTCGCGCTGTGCATTGCAGAGCGTCGTCTTCAACTACTTCCATCTGCATCATCTCGCATATGCCAGCGCATCCTCGTCCTCTACGTCGCAGAAATCCGCGCTTTAGCACTGATTCAAATGCAATAAATATTCTCTGTGGATTTTTCCTCGACCTTCTCATGAAACAGTTTTCCAGTTTATGGTTTAGGGGGCTTTAACGCCTCACAGTGACTCAGTCTATGAGGGACGCCGTAGTGAAGGGCTCCGGAAATTTCGACCGCCCGGGGTTCTTAACGTGAACTGACGCCGCAGAGTACACGGGGTTCTAGAATTTCGCCTCCATCGAAATTCGACCTCCGCAGCCGGGATCGAGCCTGTGTCTTTAGGATATAAGCAGCCGAGCGCTGTAGCCACTGAACCACCGCGGCGGCGGGGAACAGTCCTTCGGCCTGTGAGCAAATTAATGCTTTGACAAGTACAGTGCACTGCGGACCCCAAGCAACATATACTTTTACTCTTTACCAACATTCAGTTCTATTTTCACCTACATTCCTATTCCATTCCACCTCCATGTTCTGCGCAACTTTAATAACCGTATTTTCACCCAAGCACCACAGAAACCTGCGGTGTGCATTGCAGTTTACAGCGCTCTGTTTCAAGTGCATCGCTCTCCATCCGTGTTGACACGTGCCGCCCTAAGAAGCTGTTATCATATCTAAGCAAATATCCGTTGGGCTTGCGCTGAGAGCAGACGACAAGCTGCAGGGGGGGGTTAGTTGTTACTGAAGAAGCAAAAATCATTCTCGGCTGGCTGTGAAAGGTTAGTTGACGGAGTGCGCTTGACGCCGACTGAAAAGTGTGCGCCGAGCAGGCATGGTTTAAAGCGCCGCCGTTGTGATAAGCGAGGCAACAGACACGCGAAAACGTCAGAGATATGCAGCGGAGCTACGGCGACGCGCCAGACGACCAGCTCCTACTGCGCGCAGCGCCGCCGCCGCCGCATACATTGCGCTCTCAGAGCATACGCCCCTCTTCATAAGGAGACGCGCGGAGACGGCCGACTAGGGACCACACAGATAGTATCCTCGCGCAATCTCGAAGTGTTGTGGTTGTTCGTGGCAGTACGCTGCCGCGATAGCTTCGTCGCGGCGCGCTTTGGATTTCCGCAGCAGTCCGTAAACGGAGCGGTTCTTCTGGAAAAGAAAGCTGCTGCTGCCGCGATGGCTTCCCTCTTGAAAAGCTGCAGGGCTGTGGTTGTGGAAATCGTCGTGTACTTGTGGTGTAACGCCACGAGGCTGCTGTTCCACCTGTGGTTTTTCTGGCAAAGGCCGCAACCGCTCCCGCCTCCGAAGGACGACATTCTGTTTCGGTCGGCGACTTCGCTCGCCGCCGCTATCAGAAATGGCGAGGTGAGGGTCTGCATCGCTTTACTTTGCTTGCACGGAGTTTTTAAAGCGCTTCTATCTGAAGAACTTTCCCCTGAGCAAACATCGTGGGCACCATCGCCACCTTAATATGACCTAAATCTGAGTGCAATTTTAGTGTCGATCTGTTGCTGATAAAAACGTCATATTTGGTTGCCGGGAAGTGCGTGCTCTTGAGAAGCGTGCTTTCTGACGATTCCCTTAGATACATGCGTTTTCTGCTCTGGCCATACTGAAATCGTATAGCCGCCGCGGTGGCTCAGTGGTTATGGCACTCTGCTGCTGACCTGAAAGACGCGGATTCGATCCCGGCCGCGGCGGTGGAATTTCGATGGAGGTGAAATGCCAGAGGCCCGTGTGCTGTCCGATGTCAGTGCACGTTAAAGAACCCCAGGTGGTCGAAATTTCCGGAGTCCTTCACTACGGCGTCCCTCATAGCCGGAGTCGCTTTGGGACGTTAAACCCCCTAAACCAAACCAAATCGTATCGAAGATACGAAGTCTGTGCGGAAATATGTACCGCTCACGCAGACGTCGAAATTCGTAAAGATTCCGCATGACGTCGTTCTCACAGTACTGAAATGATGTGGAAACAACACGGACTCCTTATGATACAATACGAAAAAAAAGTGATTTCCGCTGTCTTCCCATATCATTCTGGCTTCATATTTTCATAATTACATATCAGCCTGTTGTAAGTAATGTTTTGAATGTGGGCCTTGTACGGCATGAAACAAGTACAGGATGGGCGAGGTTCAAGCCCCACCCCCTCCTCAGAGTATACGCTGGAAGCTCGCACGGAGATTGTCCGCCATGTCAACATGACCGCTCGAGCAACAGTCCTGAGTGTGTACCCTTTGAGGTCCATTATATAGCAGTCTGAGTGGTTAGACCGTGAATGCCGATGTTCTTGATTGCTACTGATTAGAACGAGATACAGGCTAATTGATGTAACGTTTGAATCCTGGAGACCATGCGGAGCTCTAAAAACGGAAGACGCTGACTCGAAAACACGAACCCTAAACAAGAGCTGAAACTGTGATATGTAACTTGCGGACAATGAATACCGGTTTGCTGTTCTGCCCTCGAAAAAGCGCGCACACCGAAGGCCGGGATAGGGATCGGGCAAAGAACGAACAATTAGACGCCTGAGAACGAAGGAAGAAATTGCATAAATCAGCGAACGAAAACCGAAACAACCAACAATGGGAGCCCAGAATGAAGATTTATATATTGAAGCTATTGAAACAAAAGGCCGCCGCATGAACGCCGCCATAGCGGAATCGTTCAGAGTCATCGATCAAGTTCTGAATAGCAGACCGAAGAGCTGTGTGGCGGTGGCCCAACTGCGTAATGCCAAATGTGTAATGCCAAACTTTGTAGCAACACTCAAGGACAGTTTTCGAAGGCTAATGTGAAAGAAAAGTTGGCGGAAGGAGGCCACTTGGCAGCATATAAAGAGGGAATAGTGCATCGCTTAGTTTCATTACAAAACAAACGCAGGGCAGCGAGCGAGCACTCAGATCTGTCATAGGTGAAATTTAGGCGGAGAAAAGCTGCAGTGAAAGCATCTCAGTCACATTGAATTGAGTTTAAAGGCGCTGACACGTAATTCATGTGTACTTCAAGTGAACGATTTTACGAATACAAGTTTGCCGACGAGCGGCTGTTGTGTCCTCTCTATTGCTCGTTTACTTTATCTTCTGTCACCGCCAAGTCAATTTCAGACCGTTGCTGTTGCTGCTGTTTATTTTGTGTAAAGAAAAAGATTTACCTATATTACCAGTAGCCTGAGAGCTTTGTTGCACCTAATATAATTTGGTGGTGTTGATATCAACTATCAATCGCCAATAGCAAGGGCAGAATGGTGCAGACAGCGAAGTTGTCGGCACACAGCAGCTTATGCAGTGGCGTCCACAGGGCAACTTAAGTACTTAAACCCTTGCTTTTGGGCGAACACTGCTTAACCACGCTGAACTAAGGCCGGAAGAACGACGACCAACGCGACTGTGCACGTCAGTTCGCAACACTTATGATTCATAGCTGAAAGCTCTTTGCACCTGTAAAACGAGCAATACCGCAAACAAATGGCTAATGCGGCAAAAGCGCATCGGAGCAAATATCAAGAGGCCCTGCCGCGTGAATTGAACAAACCCGAATGCCGTTTGAATTGGCTTCCCGTGCTTTAACAAGCTTGACAGCTTAGATTCCTCGGAGGGAATCGCCAGGAAAACGGAGGGGGTGGGTGTAAGAGAGGGTGAGAAAGAGCGATGAAGCGCGGTGGGGAGTGGCTCGGCTTGCACACATGGCGGCGCTGCAAGTGGCGTTCGCTGGTACTGATTTGAGCCAGGACTCTCCTCGTAGCAGTCCAGACACAGCCGTAAGCTCAGCGGAAAGTGCAGCTGCTCATCGCTGGGACCAGACGTAGCATCGCTGTCAGATGAAAGGCGGATACGCCCGCGAACGTCGTAACCAACAGATGGAGGAGGCCCTCATGGGGCCTGGCCCGTCAACGGCCGCCGCAGCCGATGATGGATTGTCGCAGTGGCCTCCTCCTCCCGGGAAGTGCGAACGCCGAATAGACGACGAGATGCGCGCCCCGGGAACCGCGCCAGCTTTTCGCCGGTATAAGCTATGTTTTGCCACTCGCGTAACAGTCTGTAATTTCATTATCTCACAGCGATAACTGTTCAGGGTGCGGTTCCCGATGTAAAAGGCGTCGTCTTTCGCTTACCATGACCGATAACTCGGCGTTCACTTACTGACCGTTGTTGTGTCAAATTAATGGCCAAGGAAAGCACAGCGTGCACAGCGCAAGGCCTCACAGTTTCCTTCTCTCCACGGCTGCTGCATTAAAGATATGGACCAGCTTCTGCATCCAGCACAGCGGACGCTCCGCACCGAATGCGGCTTCAGGTGCGTCGGCACAAAAGCCGGAAAAGATTGCCTTGTACGATGTTTTGAACAAAGCAATGCAGGATATGCGAAATTCGCAGCGCCATCTCTTGGAACTCTGAGAACTAGGCCCATCATGTTGGTTCCGTCGAGAAAACGAAACCGCTGCCTGGAGTTGGGTAAAGACTGCTGCACTTTAAAATAAAATGCCGATGCATTGTGGCGCTGCTCCATGCACTGTGCCACTACAAAACTCGATTGGATGGATGTATGACAACTTTTAGTTCCACCGGAATTGGAGACCCCTTACTACTCCCCGCCCTGGCACGCAGGCCTGGAGGAAGGGGGCCGGAGCATCCGAGACTGAAGACTAACAAAGAAATTGTCTGTTCGCGGCCCCAGCCGCCAGGCGGATAGCTTGTTTCTGCCGAGCGGGATCTTCGCTCCGCAGCAGGGCTTCCCAGCTTTATCTGCTATGAATATTTTCTTCGACTCCAGCGGAGTCGGCACATTCCCATATTATGTGGTCGAGCCCTGGTGCCCCTCTCTCCGCAAGTTTTCGATCGTTTTCGAGCCGCCGCAGTGGCCGAGTGGTTATGGTTATGGCGCTCGGCTGCTGGCCCGAAAGACGCGGGTTCGATCCCGGCCGCGGCGGTCGAATTTCGATGGAGGCGAAATTCTAGAGGCCCGTGCACTGCGCGATGTCAATGCACGTTAAAGAACCCCAGGTGGTCGAAATTTCCGGATCCCTTCACCACGGCGTCCCTCATAGCCTGAGTCGCTTTGGGACGTTAAACCCCCCTAAAACCAAAGATCGTTTTCGTGTTCCCCTGGTACTGGACCCCAGCGCACGCGTCGTTTCCCGCCAACGAAGCGGTACATGAGCTAGCCCGAGCTGTACTTCCGGGTAACCGTGGAAACGCCGGACTGTCGGAACGTGGACGAGCGCGCGCAAACCTATTCCGAAATTGTTGAGAACCATAGACTAAGCAGAAAACTGGTGCCACCACCAGATAAGAAGCTAAGTAATAGAGAAGCGACCGCACGGCGGCGCCTGCAAGCCGGAAATTTCGTTAACCCTTTAGAAACCTCGGTTGGTCGAGCCGTGACGTATACTACAGTGCACTCAAAGAGCCCTGCGCTGATTACAGCTTCGTTCTCTACATGCTCAGAAATCTCTCGACCATGCTGTTGGCGCAAAACAGGTTCAAATACAAACTATAACTTTTCTGCCCAATAAGTGCGACTACCGAATCGAAAACGAAAAATAATAATAACAATAATAAATTTATTTCTGCCTCAAAGATACATGGACAGATGAGCTGCAGAAAAAGCTGTAGAAAACAGCTTGACCGGGCCGCAGCCCCCATTTTACAGGCAACAACAGCAGACAAGCAACGACTAAACTTCTAAAGTTGTACAAACGAAACTAAAAAAAGAAAGATAATGTAATTCATCGCACACACCTCAGGCATACTGAGCAAAGACTGCAAAAACAAGTTTGTTACAAACGTATGACACTTTCGCACAACAAAATATAAGACACAGCAACAAAGACAGATATTTTGGTGTAAGTGAGCATGAAAATTGTTTGGCGCTACCTTCTATATACATACTGCGCAATACCTTGTGTGCAGGTGAACAAGTCAAAATGTACAGAGAATAAAGTAATATAACCAAATCGAATCGAATAACAGTCGACAATTCGCACAAATGGTCGTTAAATGTACGAACAAAACAATTATTCCCACGAAACACTGAAGCGCGAACCCGCGGCAGTACGACGCTGCCGACGGATTTATAACTCATGGAGATAAAGCTTTACTTGCCCAAGGACGTAACACTGTCTTCACCGGGGGCTACGCTACACGAACTCAGTATATTAACTCTATATTGCCCTCATGTCATATGAATAGAAAAATTATGTTCTGCTGCTGATGAAATTGGAAATACTAGCTCCACATCTCAATACATGAAAGTGTAGAGCTATGAACCAAGGACTCCGATATCGGGCCACAAGGCGTAATTTGCTAAACCTGCCTGAACCCAGGCACACCGCCCGATATTGGAGACCATGTGTGAGAGCTATTGAAAGTTGCCACGCTATTGAACACGCCGGGACTCTGAACCCTTCATCCCAAGGAGACCGATTGCAGCACAATGTTGCGTGATGGCTTGTTTCTGAAGCATTCGCCGAAGATAACTACGTCGTGCCTTAAACGAACTGCTCGCTAATTACTCGGAAATTATTTGAAAAGTTGATATATGGAGTTTATAGCCGTAGTGGACGACTCCGGATTATTTTGACTACCTGAGGTCCTTCATGAACTCACATCGCACAACATATTGGCGCCTGGCGTTTTGCTTGCAGTTAAACGCGTCCGCTGCGGCAGAGATCAAACCGCGACTTCGGGCTCAGCAGCCGCTTGCTAACCACAGATTCACTGAGCCGGAGCGAAAAAAAGTATAGGCCATATTCCATTTGTTTCGAATAGAGTCTAAGAGGACGGTATTTTATTCACTACAAATTTCGGATACTCGTGCATCCCTACGTAAACTGTTCCCTATAAGTACGTGATTTGTTCGTCAGACTCTAATTTCAGAGAGAGTCAAAGGATTCTCGCCGTCATTGCTTTCTTTTCAATCACAGGTAAAAAGCGTCGATGTGGTTTCTGCGTACATCAAGCGGATCCAAGAGGTGCAGCCCATCATCAACGCTGTCGTTGAGGACCGTTTCGATGAGGCGATGCGAGAGGCTGAAGCGGCCGACCAGCTGGTGGCATCTGGCACACTGAGCGAGCAGCAGCTGAGCCAAGAGAAACCGCTCCTGGGCGTGCCGTTTAGTGCGAAAGATAGCGTCGCTATTAAAGGTGCAGGCACTGATTCCTCCAAAACTCTTAATGAACCATTTTTCACGATGTCTACCTTCCTAACCTCAGTTGAAACGGCTTGTTATGACATTATGTTCATAATAAACTCTGCATATTATAAGTCTTCAAACACATCCAGACAGCTAAATGTGTCAAAATGTTTAGTTTTCGGCATTATGTTCATGTTATACGACTCAATCTTATATGAGAATGAAATGAAACTGAAGCCAGAAGGAAAACTAGTGTTTTTTCTACCTTCTCGCATTTACTGAAATTATCACGGTGCGTTCTGCGCAGTTTAGTGGTCATTTGTGCCAAATTACGTAGCAGGGCGAGATTGTGTTGCGGTAGAAAATAATCGTAAAATTTGCCACTTCGTGGCCTCGGTTCCAGAGACTTCTATGGGCAACCTTGTGTGTGGGGCGCCACTGGGTGGGCGCCTGTCGGTATTTGCTCTACGTTTGCTGAAGGAGAAAATTTCAACATTTATTTTGATCATTTCAGGCAAATAATGACCCTAGCTCTCAGTTACAGTGCGAGTTTAGCCAATAAAAGGCATGCGTTTGGTTTTGTGACAGTAAACATGGGGCCATAGGTTCGTCTGTCATGACGCCGTCGTTTGGTGGAAATCAAATTTGTTTTTGTTTCGTGTTAATTGCTCTTTTAAAACACTTGCTGATATTTTGAAAACTGTTTCATGTACCGGAGAAAGGGGACTCTAAGGAATGTGATGTGATTATCAACTAAAATGCTCAAAAAATCCCCGGGGTTGCCCTTTAAAAGCAATGCAGGAGGAAAAACCGCAGGAAAGGGCCGAGTAACTGCAGGTCTCTTGGAGTACGGCGGCTGTATAGTGCAAGATTGGAAGCTTGCATTGGCAATTTCTCATCATCTTAAGTGTCGCAGAAGCGCGGAAAAATGATGACAAACCGACTACACGAGACTGGCGATATCAACTCCGTGAAGGATTATAGACCGATTAATCGGTGTTGCAATGAAGTTTGTGGTGAGGTTAGGATATCGCAATGTATGCTACTAGAATAGAGTTTTGAGTAAAAGTGGCTTTCATTTCCAGGCCCATGTTGTAAAACTGTTAGTTTTTGTCGATTATGTTCCTGGCCGTTTCAGTGGCAGCGATGGACGTCTCTACTTTTCAGACGCACTTGGCTTTTTAGCACTTCACGGATTCGAAACAATCTAGACTGCGCCCTCACCGTCAAGACCGATGTGCAGGGTATTTCCCCTCCTTTACATTCTCACCGCAGCGGTGGCTCAGCGGTTAGAGCGTAAGGCTACTGAGCCGGAGGGCCCGGGTTCAACCCGAACCGAGGCACCCGCGTTTAAATGGAGGTGAAGCGAAAAGCACTCCGTGCGCTGTGCTCTTCCCTTCCCCCTCTCGAGGCGAGGTTTATGTAACCATGGAAGTTACCGCGCCTTTGCTAGCTGCAGAACTTCTTCCTCCTCATCGTTCTCCTTTCTGTCATATTCAAGGCAATAAAGAATGTGTTCGAAAGAAATTTAGAATTATTAAAGCCCAAGTAATAGTAGTAGTAGTAGTAGTTGTGGTTTATTAAAGTAATGATAAAAAGGAAGGATAAGATTTCTACTAGCCCCGGCATCTGCCGTCGATACTGAAAGCATCTGAGCTGGGGCAGCGGAAATAAAGGATAGCAGGCAGAATGGAGGAATGAAATGAAAGAGGTGAGGAGACAGGAAGAGAGGATAGGGGGAGAGGTAATATATACAAACTGTTTACACACACGCGCACAGCACTACGTTGGCTACAACTGGACTGGGGCGTCCAGTGGTTAATCGTCCAAGTTAGCTTAAGCCCAACTGCAGTTTTTTGAAAAAGAGGACTGTTTTACTTGTTATCTATAGGGAAGGGAGAATAACTTCAGAACTTCTGCCTCCCTCCAGGTATGCGGCAAGACGCCGGCTCCTTGCTGTACCGCGGTCGCCGCGCTGTGGAGGACGCCCCCGCCGTGTCCAGGATGCGCGCAGCAGGAGCCATTCCTCTCGTCCTGACCAACGTGCCGGAGCTGTGCGCGTGGGACGACGCCCACAACCTGCTGTACGGCACCACTCGGAACCCGCACGACACGCGTCGGGGACCTGGAGGAAGCAGCGGTGAGTTGGCTGGCGTGTATTCCAACACAAACCATGATGGTGCCTCCCCAGCTATACACCTGTGCACGGAGCTTTGTGCGAGGGACCCGCAGAAGTTCCCCTTCTGTCGAACATTATATCAAAATTCGTGATAACCATTGGGAAGCTGACCCGGAGCAGTACTGTGGGGTAGGGGAATTGGTGATTTTAATTACGGACGGGCACAAGTACATCGACATTCTTGCAAGGAGATATTAACAAAAAAAAATTCCACGATCATGCATTCTCGCATGTTTCGCTGATGGGTCTGTTTGCAGGGAAGCACATAGGCTGCAGCGAACGAGGGCGGGTATTGCGAGGAGCGAAACAGATTTCTGACTAATGTTCGCGAACATATTTGATATTTGGTAACAACAGTAAGTTGGCGACTAGATTCAAAGCATTTCTTGGTCAAAAATATTGAATACTGGAATATTTTAAGGTAATGTAATGGAAATATTGAAGGTATTGGTCTGTTATTTTGATGCGTAGCAAAATCTTTCTCTTAAAGTTTTCCCATCGTTCGCATCGAGCAGTTAAGACTGCCATAAAAAAACGAATGGGGAACGTTTTTGACGATAGGAAAAATGTTCACAGAAAACAAGTGCAAGCTTGCCGACGGGAGACCTGCAGATATAATGATTGTTATAGTGAAATCATCATCAGCCCAACTACGCCCACTGCAGCTGCGGCCGCCGTATCCCCGCAAACTTCTTAATCTCATCAGTGAAATCATTCAATATATGAAAAAAAACTGCGTTCGCAAACTCTTCGCCACTGAAAAATTATTTCGTCTAGAATTGTTGGATATGGTAGAATTACAAGAAATATTTGCTTTATTTATTTGCCTTGTTTCTTGGTAGCCCAAAGGACGCGTCTATTTTTGTGCTGTATCAGCGGTATATGTGTCATTTAAATTTCAGTGCCAGAGAAGCTGCAGCAGAACCCTAACGTGCTGCGGTGTGGTAACAGTGAACAATTGTTTTATTATATTCTCGGCACAGGTGTGTCGCGAGATGTGTCGGGCAACTGTAACCACCGGTTGCTTGTTGATGCAGGCGGCGAAGGCAGTCTTCTGGCTTCAGCGGGCTCCCTGATAGGACTAGGCACAGACATATGCGGAAGCGTACGAACACCGGCCGCCTACTGCGGGATTTTCGGCCACAAGCCAACAGCTGGTGAGTTGCTTGCCGTCTTTCAAGGGTGCACTGTAAACGCTTTTCTCTATTCATCATGACACTCTTGATGTGCCCGAGTTGTCCCTGCAATGATTCGGAAAGCATGAAGGGGAACCAATTCAGTGCGGCCCTCATCTAGTTATGTGCTATTCACTACTTGGAACTGAAGGGGCCACGCGTCTTTTCAAATCAGAATGACCCGCCGCGGTGGCTGAGTGGTTAGAGCGCTCGGCTACTGATCCGGAGTTCCCCCGGGCACCCGGCGCGGTTCAGGTGTCCGCCGAGATGTGAGACAGATACTGCGCCATTTCCTTTGTCCAGCAACCAATTTTCAATTACCAAAAAACGGAATAATTTCGACCACCTGGGGAGGTTTACGTGCACTGACATCGCACAGCACACGGGAGCCTTAGCGTTTTGCCTTCATAAAAACCGCGGAGGCTGCGTTTTTATGGACGCAAAACGCTAAGGCGCCCATGTGCTGTGCGATGTCAGTGCACGTAAAGATCCCCAGATGGTTGAAATTATTCCGGCGCCCTCCACTACGGCACCTTTCTTCCTTTCTTCTTTCAGTCCCTCTTTTATCCCTTCTCTTACGGCGCGGTTCAGGTGTCCGTCGATATATGAGACAGATACTGCACCATTTCCTTTCCCCAAAAATTATTATTATTATTATTATTATTATTATTGTTGTTGTACTTGTTGTTGTTGTTGTTGTTGTTGTTATTATTATTATTGTTATTGTTATTATTTAAAATCGTTTTTTCAAAATTCGTAGTATATTTTCGAAAGACATCTTTTGTGTGCTGTCGAGAAGTTTTCTTGCCGCAACCTAACAGAAAGAACACAAAAAATTGTTTTACATCCGTTATGGCGCATGCTGTACATTTTCAAAGGCCAAAAAGAAAATGCTGTTTTTTCAACTTTGGCACTTTGACGCCGCCGCCACAAATCCATGCTGTCTTGGCTTCGGCGAAAAGCTTGTCTCCTCGCCTCAAAATCTGGTGCCTCGATCAACGCTGAGTTAAGAAGCAATGATACAAAAATCCAACGTTTCAAGGTTTCGCCATGTGACAACAGCGCGTCAGAACTTGTGTCCTCCGTGGTTGCCCCCAGCAAACATCGCACTCTACGAGCAAGCTCTGAAGCGGCGTCTTCTCTTGCAATCGATTGCCTACGCTTGCTCGACCATCTCGTATTGTGTTGTTTTGGCAACACCATAAAATAGGGAAGGTGCAGGTTTTGAGTTGGGACCTCTGAGAGTATGCTGCGATGCTCTTTTAAATATAGTTCAGAACGGGAAACTGTTAAGGCAGCCGGAAGTGAGTGCCGCCAACGGTCAAAAGTAGTAAGAAGACTTCTCTGCGGGCTGAGGGGGAGGGTGTGCCATGGACGCGTATCCGATATCTTCAAGCTCCGCTGGTAGAGCGCGGTAGAGCCTGTCCTGTCTCGCTTGTTATGCGTTGTCCTTTTTGGTGCTACAACCCTTTTCAGGAAGCGGAAAGTGGCTTGATCGGTGGACGCTATAAACGTGTACCTGAATTCTTTCTGAGCTGTTTAGAACCCGCAGCAGCCTCTACAACCAGCTGAAAAGTATGTCAAGGGCAGAAAGAGCCAGCCAACAAACACAGTCTTCAAAAAAGATGCTGCGGACTTCAACCGTGATGCATTCAGGACGGGCAAATTTTGGAGAGAACTTTAAATGCTTTGTACTGAATTTAGTTCTCGCAAGTTGCTCATTTTTTGCAGCCGATTTCTTAGGTATTGTTTCGTTTATATTGATCGCGTTCCTTTTTTAGCGCTCTCAGATGCATACTACAGGCCAGGAGATTTTTTGTTTTTCAATTTTAGCACTTGTATGAAACCTTCTTTTCAGTCTAGAGTTGTTACGGTCACGGCATCGTAAAAATCAAAACTCAAAACGTGCGTTCCGCAAAAAAAAAAATCTAAGCATGCCTTAACCTGTGCCGTTCCCGCCGAGGAGCGTTAAATGTTAAATCAGCCTTCTCCCACTATTCGTCAACTCTGCAGTCTTTGCACGAGATTGAGAGAAAAAATATATAGTGGGAAGCATGCTCTTGAGACATAACAGTGATGTTTGATGAGAGCAGCCATTTCATTATTTTTTTACGATTCTCACAAAGCATCGTGAAAAACCGCCTAGAAATAAGAGTATTTTTGAATGCCGCGTCCGTTTTTAATAAGATGGCCATATTTTCGTCGAATTTCGCAGCTCATTAGCAAGCGTTGGGACTAATAAACAAACAAAAAAGAAGTGTGCTTTTGCAGGCAGCGCTAGCACGTGGCTTTGTTTTTGTCATCGGCATTTTTTTCTGCCAATACTTTCGCAGGAGTGGTGCCAAACACTGGCCTCTTGCCCGACGTAGGGGAAAACATGGGAGAGTACAACTGCGTCGGCCCCATGACTAGGTTTTCAGAGGACCTGCCTCTGCTCCTCAAGGTTCTTGCTGGAGGTGCAGCCGATCGACTGAGGCTGGACGAGGAGGTATGTATTCAAATAAAAAAAAAACATTGCTCGCATCACCGGCGAATATGCATTCTTCTCACGTTTCTCACAAAGCGATAGGGTCGCTTGTGCAATAGAGTGTACTTCGCGGCCTTCGCGTTTCTAGCCCCCATATGAATAAGTGTTGGCTGCGGTTTAAGCTGTTCCCAAGGTTCTTTGTTTTACCGCGCAATAGGGCTTCCGTGCTAGAGGCGTTATTTATTCACTCTGCTGTTTTCGAGCATGCTGATTACCCTTTAACCCACAAATTAATTTCCGAAAAACTTATCAATATCGCCAAACTTCTTTGGCGATTTCTGACGAAATTGACTGTTGCGTTACCTTCTAGTGTACAAGATTGCAATCAACCTAAATGCCAACCGCAACTCGTCTTTGATGGTGGGAACAGCTCAACATTGGGCCGCGAAAGAGGGACTCGCCATTGACGATTTTGGTACAGGCTTACATCCCAAGGGTCGCGGTTCGGTCGAGCGACCAGCGAGACGATAGGCCACAGTGAATCGAACGCGCTTTGTTATTTTTTCACATTGAGGTAATTGGTGGCAACCCACAAGGAAGAATTTATTGTCGAAAAACTTTGTATTGTTTGTTTATTCGCTGCCAATGCCGTCGTCACGCAGGTCTGTCACATTGTTTTCCAGTAGGATTGCTACTTTATGCATACTCTTCTTGTATGTAATGGCTTGAATTATACCCCTTTCTACGTGTAAATATGCATTTGTAGCTTTTGTGTATGTCTAGTGCCATGTGAATGCAACATGTCTTCAATAGCACTACAACTGTCTCAGTATGTACAAATAGTCATCACTATTGATACTACGTTGTTTCTTTTTTTCATGATAACTTTTTTATTACGTGTTATTTTTATTTCTCATGATCGTTATGACTGCGCTTAGTTTTTGAAATGTTGTGTTCTGTCGTCCGCTTAGCTCTGCCTTTGCGGAAGCAATTGTGTATTTTAAATTGGGAGGGGGGGGGGGAGCGGGAACCAGTCAAGCTTTCCAGCTTTTTTCCCCAACCTCCCCCATCATGTTGATGGAAATAAAGGCTATTATTATTATTATTATTATTATTATTATTATTATTATTATTATTATTATTATTATTATTAATATTATTATTATTATTATTATTATTATTATTATTATTATTATTATTATTATTATTATTATTATTATATGGAGTGTTCCTAATCGCGCCAATCGGTTTCACGTTGTTCGATATGGTCATAGGCATTTCCTCCGCATTATCTCAAGGGTTCTTCGTCAGGTTTCAGTGAAGTGCGTTCGAGAGCGGCGGTGATTCTGTTCTTCGACGACTGCCGAGCACGCGTGCTGATTTCGCCGCTGCCGATTTGCTCAATTGTTTCTGAGTGCAAGGCAGCCTAATAAAGAACTCGTCCGACTATACCACGTCAGCCTGCTCGTCTGGAGTTCCCCGGGGTTGTGACGACCATATTAAAATATTTAGGAAGGTTATGCTCAAGAAAAGGTATTTATTCTATAGGCGCAAGCTGCTCTCTACATAGCCCCGGTTTTTCTTTTTCTGAGGCCAGCAAGACGCAGCATAGATAAATAGATTGCAGTTGAACCGTGATACTTGCTGTGATCCTTCTAAGATCGCGATGTTTCTGCAGGTGAATCTCAAAGGACTCAAGGTGTTCTTCACGGAAACAGAAGGAAGCCGCTTTTTCAGCCGTGTCACCGCAGAGGCTCGTCAGGTTGTCTTAAAGGTCAGTGTTACTATTTTGCTTCATGAGGGCTTCCGCACAGAGAGCTAAACGAGTCCTGGTGCCAGTTAATCTAAAATATCTACTGTAATCAGCATCGCTTAATGCGCGTATCAGATGCGAACTTAGCAAATGCATCTGCCACTGCCCACTTCGACGCTTTCTCACGGTGAAATCGCTTGCCTGCAAATATTTTCTGCTCCCATGTGGTTATACAAAACGCCAGTCGTTTGAAAAAAGAGATAAAATATATAAACCTTGAAGTTTGTACAGCAGCAGCATAATGAGCTTGATGTTTAGAGGACAGAAATGCTCCGTTTACTCTGAGGGTTGATAGCTTCGTCGTGATTTTTTTTTGTTTCCCATACACAGGAGGGGATGCTTTTTTGGTGGAGGAAAATTATTCGAATGGTAGATTAGAATGCGAATCAAAGTAAGCAAATCGAAAGCCTGTTCAGATCTGTGTAATGCGATGTGCAGTGCTGTCGCGGGCAGTATGAGAGGAAACAAAATTTTGAGTTCACTTCTCAATGACGCCGTAAATGTGTGTCACAAGCATATATATTTTTTTTGTTTTCTACCTAGAGATCCTCTTGGCGTGTAATATCCAAAAGTCATTCTGATGCTTAGTTGAGAAATGACCAGAAAATTTGGAATTTTTCCGCAAAACTTTGTTGCCTTCTGTATTTCACGTATCAGTACATGTGTTTTCAACCCGGCTCGTTTTTGTCGTCCTGCGGACTGTATAGATCGCAGAATTTGTATAGCCGCATAGAAAACATGCTCAACGCACACATGGAATGCTATACAAGCCCAAGCGGATAGAGTTAGGTTGGTTTTTGTAAGTTAATCTTGAGAAACGGCGCGAAAGACAGGACAAGGAAGATGCACAACACGAGCTCTGTGTTGCCCATCTTCTTTGTCCTGTATTTCGCGCTATTTCTCGAGATGAACCACATAAGCCGTATAGACCTCCTTCACCCCGCGACGTCACGAAGATGCGGTGGCGCTGATGTCAGTAGCGACTTTCGAATGGTAGGCAAAACAGGTTTCGCTTGCCCGTGCCTACCGCAGCTACCGGCGGCTGATTATTTGATTTGAGTACAAAGAAGTCTCGGAAGTTGTGTCAATCTTGCGCGGTCGCGTTAGTGTGCTTAGAATAGCGTACCTTAAGTGTGCTAAACGCCATATGCTTTTTCATTGCATCATGCATGTGTCATGTTTCATGAGGTAGTACATGATCGCGAAGCTTGTTTGGAAAGAAGCAGCCGCAGGCGTGCTACTAACAGACACCTGGCGAGATTGAGAGCGGACGCGGCAATGAAAAGTGTTTTCGTTATTTATGCATGCGATATGTAACTAAACTTGATGGAAATATGGAATTCCTACGCTAGTTTCAGTAATTCCTTTTATTTATTGCTATACCTGGTGCAGTTCTGGGAAATTGTAATTAAAACCCTCGTCAAGTTACCCCAAGGTCTTAAAGAACTGAGTATATAGTGCCCAGTTTTTTTTTATGCCAGCATGTACACAAAGCCCTATTCAGTATGACGACGCAATCGGTTCTTTTTCTAGATGATTAGTACTTATGCATGCATAGTTACATGAAAACGTTTCTTACAAAAACTAACACAGTACTGCACGTGTAGGAAAAAAAATCGAGAGATTTATTGCCCTCCTCAACGCCTCATGAATAGTTTGCGACAAATGGAATCATTTGATTTTCATGCGAATTACGAAGGTGAGTGATCCAGTGGAAGAAAATTTGAGAGGTCAGAAAACGAACCTTAATGTTTATTCCGTCGTTTATGGCCTCTTCGCTTTCTCTTTTGTCAAAGAAATGCGGCTCTGAAATCAAAGAAATTACCTCACAATTTTTGACGACCACACATCTAAAAAGCATAATTTATAAATTTGTACTCAATATTTTGCTATAAATTTTCGTCACGAAACAAGACTCCAGGGCTAGGAAAGAAAATAATTCTAGAAATCAAATATTTTCACCAAATCGACTAGCTTAACAAGAGGATAACTCGGCCTGGCTGGTGCGTGGTGATGCGGCTAAAAACAGCGTTAAACGAGACAGGGGAGATCAGGGACACGACGCTGTCCCCACTTTTTGCACAGCGCGATACGTATGCCAACAGACGATGAGGGCACGTCTGCTCCGACGAAGCAACGCCAGCACTTCCCCTCCCTACTGTCCCGAAGTAAAATCATTCCGGCTAGTGCAGAGTGTCAAAACTTATTTCATTCAATGCCTAGCGTATAAATCAACAGCAGAAACGCTTTCTACACCTTTACTACTAACCATATATACAATACACAGTGGCAAACTATTTCTCTGAATACGCCGCACGTGGCCAACGCGAGCTCGTGTACTTCGAAAAATTACTAAGTTCGGAGCATAAACCATTGATATGATTCGCAGAAACTAGAAACGCACTTACAAGCCTTGAAAACCCGCGCTCAACGCCTTCTGCAACGCCACTCTCCGACCTTTTGCCTACCCCGAGCTCGCTAGCGACTGCAGCGCCACCTCGTTTGTTTACAAACATGCAGGAGGTCTATAGGAAACAAGCGGAATAATGGAGTTCTTAATATGGAATAATTCTCGGCATGCGGTAAGGTTTCGGTTTTTTTCTTTTTGAGGCCATTTCAGATGAATTGCACTCTATACTAAAGAGAACCAAAAAAAAAAAAGAGCAGCCTCTCCAGCGAATGACGTGCTGTTCATTACTGCTTGAAGTGTTTTTGGCGTCCGATCTTTGCTACAAGCGAATGCCTAACTCCTCCTCCTTGACTGCCAGTCTTAAAGTTATACACACAGTCTTGTATTTTTTTCTTTGTTTTGTAGGTTGCACGGCACCTCAAGGAAGCAGTTGGCTCAGACATTCGCCGTCTGCACGTACCGGAGCTTCAGTACGCCATGATCACATGGTACAAAGTGTACGCAGCCAGAGCCCCCGAACTCATCGGCCTCAGCGGTGTGAACGTGCTCGTCGACTTCATGCGTACGCTATTGGGAAACGGCCGGTACACGCTGGCCTATCTGGTTCACTCCAAAACGGCAGCGGCGTTCCGCTTCTCGTCCAAGCAGGAAGCGGAAGCTCACCTCGCCTTCGTCGAGTCCGTACGCAGCCGCCTCGAAGAGACGCTGGGTGACGATGGCGTTCTTATACTGCCGGCAGCAATGAGCGTAGCTGCGTACCACAATCAAGATCTACTTTTCAATGATTCGCCAGGAATGATGGCGCTGTTTAGTGTACTCCAGGTGCCCGCGACGGTGTGTCCCGTTGCGAAGTCTGGCAATGGACTGCCTCTGGCTGTTCAAGTTGTGGCGAAGAGGGGCAACGACCGGCTCTGTCTCGCCGTGGCCAAGGAGATCGAGCGGCACTTCGGCGGATGGATTCGGCCAGGAGTTTGAAGTCAGGGACGAACTGTACTTGAGGGGTTGCAGATATCAGCTGACTTTTGCTAAGTCTTGCTGATCGCGGCGCACGACAATAAGTGCGCTTGTGCGTCCTCCGTGCCTATCATTAAACCGGTTATGCATAAAAATTTAAGTTTTGACGATTGTCGGTTATGGCCGATTCACACGACGGTCCGTTCGCCCGCGGCCCGCGCATCACGTGTTCATGCGCCACTAAAAACTGGCCTGCGATCCGACGACGTCAAGCGGATGCGACGGACCAAAAGAGCAGACGACGCGCTGGGTGTACCACTGTTGCCAGATTATTTTAAAGCGTTTGGCAACGCTGGTCAAACTGGTTTTTTTTCCTCCCGACCCATGACTGCGACTGAATGCTGCAGGTGCGGCCATTTGTCCAATTCCTCAATGGTCTGGGCCGTCTTGCTAGCCGAGTCGATCACTTCGTCATGGTAGCGAACTCAGTGCAACTTGTCAAAACAGCGCGCCAGCTCAACGCCACTCACCGAAATGCGGCAGCCAAAATACTGGCAAGAGCGGTGGTTGCCAGAGCTGGCGCGCGCATCTTCGCGGGCCGCCGCTAATTCCCGCGAGGGGAGAGGCACTTGAACTTTGTTTTCCAGTCTGCGGGCCGACAACACGCATCTCGATTTGGCACGAACACGTGAAGCGCGGGCCGCGGGCGAACAGTCCGTCGTGTGAATCGGCCATTAGGAGCGGCCAGTTACATATGCTATAACGTATACCAGGTGGTTCACTCAGCTACTTTAAGGGAGTTCTTGCGGCGTATACGGGACGCTTGCATGTTAATAATAATGTGGACCCGCCACAATTGTCGAGTTATTGCGACAAAATACTTGATATTAAACAGACCAATTCAATTCACGCGAGTTTCAAAATTGGTCTTGTTGGTTTTGCATCCGTGTTATGTGTTGTTACCCTCGTGCATTTAAGTATTGTTGAAAGCGCGGGAATGAAAGGTAACTGGTGTTGTTTAGTAACGTGTTCCAAGAAGGGTCAAAGGCAATTAATGAGTTATTTTCGATTCAGTCCTGTTCCTTCGTCCTCTTTATCAGGAGGGCCGTCGGTGCCGATCCTGCTGCCCAATATACCCGAAATGGTCGTGACGTCACAACCACATGACCTCCACGCGGGTAATTCATTCTTGACACCAAAGCGCGCAGAAGACGACGGAGACGAGAAGCGACAAGATTTGTTGCCAAGAGTGAACTACCAATTAGCCCAAACCCACACCTTATCAAAATTGAAACAAACCACAACGATCAGACAGAACAGTGACAATGTCACTACAAAATTCATAATTCTTGTACAGGGTAGTGACGTCATTTCACAACCATTACGTAGTGACTCTGAAGAAAGGAAAGCAATTGCGCTGAGAAAAAAAAATGGGGTTGAGCCGGGACCCGAACCGCTCTAACACAGCATAAACCAGGGAGGAACGCTCTCCACAAGAGACAAATCTCAAGATAAAGCAGTCACCCAGGTGTGACGGCAAATTCATTCACACAATTTCGAAACCTCTCTCACAAACACCTCTTCTTTCCCACCCAATACTCCGGAAGCTGGCCGACATGCTGCAGCTGACTCACCCTCTTACACCCCGTAACGAAATGCCTTGACCCAGGCTTGGGCACGAACTACCCATTAGGAACTGTGCTTTCTCCACTTGGGCCCGCCAGCGTGCTATGACATAGTCGTTCAGTTACTGTGCCGGCAAAGTTAGGCAGCCTGAAGCCATGCGGGTAAATTCTAGTTATCGCTGGAACTAGCTGTACGGTTGTAGGTGATATGGTAATTTTAATGTCAGAACTTTAGAGAGGCCATGTCGGGAAAAAGCGTCCATCGACTGAGGTCGCCGAGGGGGACGGTGTTATATTTCGGTGGCCGGAGCTGAGACCGATGAGGAAAGAGGCGCGTAGGAGGGTGCCATGTGGAGCTCGCGCCTTACGCAGTTCAGGACGGCAGCGGAGTGCGTCTCCCGGTGTATGCACGGACAAAAGGATCTTGCTGTGTGGTCTTCCGCGTTCGTTCGTATACCTAAATAAACCTTGGTCTGTGCGTTTTAACGGCGTGTTTCCCTAGTTTGTCGGTGTGATGCAAGCAGTTGCTTCGACAAGTGCCGAGGTAAGTGCGGCAGACTTTCGTCGTGCTCGAAGAGCTGAACAACAACGGCAGCAGAGAGCAGGAAAGAGCCAGGCCAGTGCAAATAATCGTACCAATGTGGCGCCACCCTGGAAGTGAGTCATGCCATCCAATCCTATCATGCTCAGTCATTCCCGTCGTATAGACCTATCAATACGTTCTTTTTTTTTTCATTTGCGTTGGAAAGTCTGCAGCCAAAACATGTTTGATATTTAAAGATCCTGTGGTCTACCAATGCGCGAACATCCTGACACGAGGACACTCATGCAGTTGGTTGACATTTGTTGTACGCGAGATATATAAGTCGCCAGCGAGTGGCGCTGTCTGTAGTATGCCCGGGTTTTTGGAGCAATTAGCGAATTTTGTGAGGCACCGAGAAATGAAGCTACTTGATATGCGCGACGCTGCTTTGAAGACCGCTGGGAGTAAAAGGAACTTTTTGTTTTTTAGAAATTTTAACGTCTAAGCTTTGGGGTGGGGGGGGGGGGGGCGGGAGTGAGTTGGATTCGTCGTGTTCTGCTGCTCTTTATGTCGTCATATTCACCAACAGAAAGTATTTTTATGCCTTAAACAGAGTTTCTTTCCTCTATGCAAAGGAGAAACGAGCAACGGCGACGGTCCATGCGCAGATACCTTCACAGACAAGCAAGGGACGCTCCCTCTAAACTGGAACAGGTGGCTGCCACAATACGTTTTCTTATAAAGAGCCCTTGTGCTTGTGAGCGCTAGTAATTTTACATTTGAACAGTTACCTTACTTAGTTTCCACTTCATAGAGTCCTCCATGACAAGGAACGTCACGCAGCCGCTGAAGAATCAGATGGCATGGTAGTAAGGCCGGATGTAGTACTCGTTCGTCGTTTTATTCATCACCCTGTAAGAGAATAAAGCATATCTATGTACAAATAACTGAGAAAGGAGCTCTCAGGTTGTTGGCAGACTTGTGATCTGGGGCATCGGCATACGTATAACGCGTCACCCCCTTGACAGCATCAGCTTCGAAGACTACTCGGATTACTTTAGCGCAGACAGCACATTCAGGAGAGCTACCACTTCCCGCGCCACGTGTACCGGCCCGAACAGAGGCTATGACTCTCTCCCATGCTAGAGCACAAAAGCTAGACTGAAAACTGCCCTCACAATCGGTGCTCTGGTCTTTAGCGCAAGCTGGAGGCCGTAGCACCATTGATTGCTCTGTCCTTAGCTTGTCCTCCACTTTAATGTTCTAGCCGCCACAGTTGTTGAGTGGTTATGGCGCTCGGCTGCTGGCACGAAAGACGTGGGTTCAATCCTGGCCGCGGCGGTCGAATTTCGATGGAGGCGAAATTCTAGAGGCCCGTGTACTGTGCGATGTCAGTGCACGTTAAAGAACTCCAGGTGGTCGAAATGGTTCGATCCTGGCCGCGGCGGTCGAATTTCGATGGAGGCGAAATTCTAGAGGCCCGTGTAATGTGCGACGTCAGTGCACGTTAAAGAACCCCAGGTGGTCGCAATTTCCGGAGCCCTTCACTACGGCGTCTCTCATAGCCTGAGTCGCTTTGGGACGTTAAACCTATATAAACTAAACTAAACTTTAATGTTCTGCCAAGGTGCCCCTCCATGATTTTTCACTCTATTCTCATTCATGAATTCATTTTAAAGCAAGCCTTAGATGTCGTGAAATTATCTATCAATATTTCTGTGCGCTTAAGTGAAGGGAGGAGTCGTGAAGTGTAAAGGAGCTCTCTGATGAACTCAGAAATTTCAGCAATTGAGGCTTCTTACATTTTGTCTCCATCGAAATCGGACCTATGCTTCCGAGCTCGCCCTTAGAAGCTCACTATTACTACTCGACTGCCACAACTTCTGGGTGAATGTGGCGGGTATTCCTAGCGATGCCGATTACTTTCAAAACGTGGTTACCTGCGTTATCGCCATTATTGTGGAAGTGATTCGAACAGGAATCCGGGTTTCTGCGCATCAGTCTTGCAGCACGTCGTGGGGTCATAAAGAACGTGCAATTCATTCTACGTACCTTCATAAGTGGTTCCAATAGGCACTCACTGCAAAACTGGGACCGGGAAAGATCATGAATGGCGGCAGCTCCCAACTGGCCACAACAAAGTTCGCACAGCGCGGCCCAGTAGCGACAGCAGGCAAAACGCCACCACGGCCAGCATCCTGCTGCTGTGATGAAGGAATGTGCCCACGTTTAGAGACCACAGGAATAGACGCAGGCTTAAGCCATGCACCAACCTTCAAGGATCTCCTGAGTAAAAGCTGCTAGAGAAATTTCACTGGGACGTGTTTGCTACATTCAAGCTGCATTCCTGCTATTGTCTATCACTAATCACGGGCAGTTCCGAACAAAATAATGATTCGTGCTCTATTCTCCTGCGTCCGTATTAGAAGTTGAGCAGATAGACTCAAATTTTCCGCTCAAACTAAACTACAGCATCATTCCTTATTTTCAGCCTGAAATCTTTATGGCCGCGATTCACCAAATGTTTTGAAGTAAAACTGAAGCTCTTTTGTAAATCCCTGAAGAAAGCTTCAGAGTGGCAAGCGGACATCGAAAACGAAATTCGCTGTTCTTCTCTATGAGGTTGTTAACGTCCGTTGAAAAACAATTGTGCGCATATTTCGCACACTTCAAGCAAATGACTGCTATGAACGGTCATGATTTCTCAAACGGAGATACAGACACACTTCGCATGATTTCTTATCTTCGCAGATTGTTATGCAGATGTCGCCAGTAACATGAAAAGCTAGATTTAAGCTAGCTGGTGCGCTGTGTTTTGTGTGCAGTAACGCCGCGGAACATGAATACGAGTGACTGCGTAAGAAAAAAAGTGCCATTTATTTTTCCCTCTTTATGTTTTTTTTTTCATGTTTGTGTTTTGGGACGTGTTTCGATTCTTTTCGCAACCGAATGTCATCCGCTAGCCGCAGTCTTGTACATGCTACAAAAAAGAAGTAACCGGTTACGATCGCAATTACTTAATCTCAAATGTAAAAAATTTCATTGGTCAATTAGAGCCACTGAAATTAACTAAACAATTAAAAACTATTTTATTACTACTGAGTTATTTTAGCTGCTACTTTTATTCCTATCTTAAAAATATACTGCGACTAAAAAGAACTAGTCTGGCTTGCTTGATTCGTTCTCTGGCTCAGATCACGCGTTGTTAATTTTCCCGAGAACTTCTTTTTCGAAGCTCTCGTCACTAATTCTCCAAGTTTCCTCGAGAAGAGATCAGCAGCGACATTGAAGATTCTCTCGCCAGCCATATAGTTCGTGCACATGCTCTCCACAAATACTATGGTTCGGAAGCCGACGCCCTATGGGTAGACGTGGCCTGCACGGGCGAAGACGCGACAATTGCAGTCGTTCGCCATACACTTCAACCCATCGCGACACCCCGCCTTCCTGGCTCATCCACCCCAGAATCCTAGGAAGAGGCCGCAAGCACGGTTGCCCTCACACACATTAATTCCCGCTACGTCTTTACCGACTCAAAAATAACACTCCTGAATTCTTCACCAGTGTGACTCCCTGCGACTGCTGTCCGCATCCTCAGCTCACCTCCCCACAAACCCGCCTCGCCATGTGGAGCTAGCTGATCTGGGTGCTTGCGCACTCTAGGAAGCTCTGCAACGAAGCCGCCAATGACCAAACCCGAGGTCTCATCAACCGGGCTACGGCGGAATCGGAGTAGAGCTCTTCCCGGGAGCGCATGCACTTCTTCATCGAGCCGGCCCAGATATATCACGGAAAATGCCAGCTATAACCCATCCCCGCCAAGCCCTGGATAATTACCACCGGTTATTATGGCGCCGTCTTCAGACCCCCTTCATCCCTCCTGCCGCCGCGGTGGCAGAGTGTTTATGGCGCTCGGCTGCCGGCCCGAAAGACGCGGGTTTGATCCCGGCCGCGGCGGTCGAATTTCGATGGAGGCGAAATTCTAGAGGCCTGTGTACTGTGCGATGTCAGTGTACGTTAAGGAACCCCAGGTGGTCGAAATTTCCGGAGCCCTTCACTACGGCGTCTCTCATAGCCTGAGTTGCTTTGGGACGTTAAACCCCTATAAACCATAAACCATAAACCTTCATCCTTCCCCCTGCTTCATTTCCCGCATTCACCGGGATGCATACACCCCTCCTCTACTCAATGCTCCTACCCCCCGCTACTCTAACCCACATTCAGCTTGAATATATGGCGGATCCTCCCCTGCGGGGTCCGGAGTTCCTGACCACGTGGGAGTAATGGGAGACCCTACTGCACTTGACGGAACCGGCCGGGCAAAATATCTACATTGACTGGGCCGCGTACGTCATGCAACTTCATGAACTCATGAACCTTTAGCGCAGTGTGGTTGTGCGGGGACCCAGTGACCTGCGTGCCCCATATCCCTTGGTAAAATTAAGTTATTTCTCTGTCTCTCTCGCTCGATGAACGCACTGGAGGGAAGTGTGGTTTTGTAACGTATGAAGACCTTGCGCACCAGCTAGTAGTACTGCAATGCTTCGATGATGGTGTCTGTCCTGTGTGAAGCGCCACCCTTCGTTATTTTTTGAATGTTTATTGAATTTATTCAGTACATATTGGGTAAGTACGTACTTAAATTCGGTATACAGGCGGGGGTCCCAAGTCAAGCGACTGTCACGACTATTGGCGATCTAATAAGGCGCTGCGGGTAATACTAAGGGAAAGCTCTCGTCGGCAAGCGCATATACCTCAGGCAGTGGCTATCCAGAGATAAAGCCGTGAGGCCGCTTGAGTAACACGCTGCAGCGCGTGGCTCCTTGAGTCTCCGGTCATTCGGGACCTTGAAACGACCAAACAGCGCTGTTCCATTCAGGGCAGTGCGATTTCTTCATTATGAGAAGAATTGCATACCATTCGGGCAAAAATATTCGCAAAGTGCATCTTAAGGTTTGGCGCCATGTTTAAAAAAATGTTCGGCCTGAATATGTCGAGAACGATAGCTAAAAATGTTTTACAGTTGTATGATTCAAACGCGCTCAATACGCTCGTAATTTTTATGACCTCTTTCCCTAAGACTACATACACGTTATAAATAGTTAGAACTGACAAAGGCAAAAGAACACACAGACGATGCATGAAATAAACCGCAAGCTCATTAAACAGTGCACTGTGCGAGAAGTGCTTGCTCTGTCCTCACCTGTACTTTTGATCGCGCTTCTGACATTTCACAAAGCCCGTGAAAAAAGTCATATATTTCTTGCGAACAGAGTAAATTTTACAGTGTTAATTACCTAGACCACAACGGGTAGGCCCACAGACTACCGAGATTAAAGCCATTCGTCTTACCACAAGGTTTTCTCGGTAACACAGCATATAGCTACAAGGAAATACCTTACCTCTTGCAGGCAATAGCAGCAATAAAACCTGCAAACACACAGCTTCTCCTGCATGAGTTTCGTTTTTTTTTGTGAATACTGACTTGTCTGGTGGAAGATATGACTGGGTGTTGTATTAAACTTGTGTAGTGTGAACATTTATAGCGCAGCACACACACACACGGGGTTGTAGTGAGGAAACAAGCAGGACACTAGCGCTGGCTCTTGTGGATTGCTGTTTTCTCTCCTACGTGTCGTATATGTGATGCGCTATGAGCGTTCCCATTAAGTACCCACTAGCCCGAACCCTCACACTGTCAAATTTTCTACTCTGCGTGCACCCAAGCGTGCTCGTTTAAATGCACATAAGATACAAACTTACAGCGTTGCCCATAGTAGTCCTAAACAAGGAACGCAAGTGACGGTCAGGAAGCGTATGCAAGGTCCGAAAAAATCAGGACCGTCACAATAAAACAAGAAGAATAAATAGAAATGAGCCTGTGTCGCCTCTGTCATATCATCAGAGAAAATGCGGCCCACCTCTCTCCACCATTCTGTCCACCCTCTACTCCTCCATAGCGCCAGAGCTTCGTGGAGACGCGGTATGTCCCTCCTCTTGCGCGGTCACCAGCTTCCGCTGGTTCGTCGCACGCGGGACATAGCAGCCAGCGACCCACGAAGAACGCCTTGAAAAGCAAAACTATATTAATGTTACCCTTGTGCATGGAACAGAGGAACGATCGTAAGTGCCGCGTGCTTAATTTTTTTTCAAGTGTACTCTCGTAATACTACCACTAACTTTCACTGCGCATATAGATTGGTACTAACCAGAAAAAAGTAGATGCGCCGCTGAAGCAAATACAAAATTTGCGTTCTTGCAGCCGGATATCGCAAGGCATGGAAGTTCGCTCTGTCGGCAGGCATGCATATGTTTGTTTGGCGTATGTCCCTTTGCGTGCCTCTGAATTTTTGGATGCATTCTTAAGCGCTTTTACAGTAGAGCGTTTAAGACAACCTGTGTAGAACGTGAGCACAGTTAGTTTCACATACTAGAAAAAAAAAGTGCAAGAAACACAAGGACTAAAGGAGTCAAAGGACACATGCACAGCAGCTGTGTTGTTTTTTCCTTGTGTTTACTGTGGTGGGTTTTTTTTTCAATATTGAAGCTCAAGTTCCCAACATACTTTTGCCTCTGAAACTACAAAGTTCTCTAACAGTGCTGGTTTCAACATAATCCTTGCTTTACATGCCTCCTTGATCTACATCCCCGCTTCCGTGCTCTGTGTGGAAGCCGCCTAATTGGGTTTAGTAGTACGCAACTTGCAGCGCCATCAGACAAGACGCAGGCTCTCTACGAAGTGGTCGTGTTATATTTGTCGGGATGAGGTCTGCCCTGGGAGATGCCTGTTACTAGGTGGTGGCATGATGCCGAGCGATGCTTATCCGCACAAGGTCTTTTCTCGCTCTGTTACGAAGAAACCAGCTTGGCTAGTACCAGTGTTTGTTGCCAAGTTCAGGTTTCCGACGCTGTGCTCTTGTTTGCAACTTGTCTTTGGCAATAAAGCAAGTGATTACTAGTAATCGGTTACAAAAATATAACTGAATAATCCGCAACGTTAACGTTTGAAAAATTAATTCCGAAATTTTATAAGAATACGATTTTTTTGCAAATAATCAGTTACTTTAACACGTTACGTACACTCTGGCGAGCGGTATACAAAGCGTGGCAAGTTCTATTTTGCATGTGGTGGCATATTTATCTTCCGCATCCTGGAAACACTCTGAGATTACAGGTATCGGGCCAGAGTCGTCAAGTCATCAAAGGACGTCAATGCTTTGCCATGAATTAGCTTCACAGACCCGAGGGAATGCGTTTCTCAGTTGCGAGAAAATAACAAATGGCTGGTGTTGCTCACTGAATGTGTTCACTTAATAGGCGTCTTACGATAGACAGTAACCACAATGTAAAGGCGGCATTCACAGAGTAAATAAATAGTAGCTCAAGTACTCTAGCTGTTCAGAATTTTGCGTGGAAATAATTCAGTACGCGCTGGACATTTAAATGTAGAGGTAACAATATTGAACTTCTCGAGCTGCTGCATTTTTAAATTACTCCAGAAAACTAAGTAATTGTTCTCAAATTAGTGACCAAATCAGGCAAATATTTATCTAAGCTTAACAAGTGTGATGCACTCTTTTCTATGTAATCACATACCACTCTTGTTTTGACTTGCGTGCATGTCATTCTTAATTATCAGTGTTATCACACATGTAATGCACATGTAATGCCATACCGTTTGCGCCTTCAGTTAAAAATCTTGGAATAATATTTGATGGACATGTAACATAGAATAATCATATACAGTATATATGAAACAGGCTTAGAGCCGTGTCTGCGATGATGTACAACCTCAGAGGTAAGACTTCGATGCACCTAAGGCGCATCATATTCAAGGCGCTGGCTTAATCTATTATAACCTACGGCATAACATTGTATGGAACTTGCTCTGATTACAGAATGGGAGCCACAAATCGCAGAATTAAAAGAATTGTAAACAGTATAACATAAGGCACTATGCTAAAGGAGGTTAATAAGGAGGAGAAATACAATAGACTATGCGCATTAGAAATGAGGGAACTATTTTATTACGCAGTGCTCACACGTCATTACTTTACAAATGCTTTCAAAATGCCCCTCGAGAAAAACTCTGCCTTAAGAAAGGTAGTTATATTAACCACGATGCTTTACCCATTATGGCAAAAAGATAAGTACATACTATGTGCCACAAATATTGAATGAACTTGGCGAAGAGTTTTTTAATTTCAAAACTAAACGTAAAATGACTATATCTATGAGAAAATGGTGCTCATCCTTGCAGATAAATCACTGATGGCCTTTGCATGTTGTATTCTACTTTCCTTGTTTTTTTTTTAATTTTAGAATTGTTTAGATGTGGCACATTTCAAGCCGTTATGATGTCCTCTGTTCATTTTTGGTGGTCTTCCTTGAGTTGTATTCGTATTTTCTGAATATATATATATATATATATATATATATATATATATATATATATATATATATATTAATTTTCTTTTTTCCGTAATATGCATGCACTGGTGTGCCTAATGTCATTGCTTTATGTGTAATTGTTTCGTACACATTCGGTGATTCACCGTACTGCCTCAACAACCAACAAGCACCTTGTGCTTAGGTTGGGCAGGAAAACTCAGGTGCTAAGCAAAGATGAATAAACATTGATTTGATTTGATTTGATCACAAGCGCATGCAACCTCAGTTTGGGATTGTATAATTGACATTGGAACAGGAGGAGGAGAAGAACTTTTATAGAACATTGGAAGAGTATTAGCATTATCGCAAGGTCGAACTATGGTCACATCGACACGGTTCTTGTGTTGGGAGAGTTCCGGCAGCATTCTAAAAGAGACGGCATTGTAAGCTGCAGCTGTTAAGTGCAAGTCTCGTATACTTGTGTCACACCTCCATAATCGCGTCCGGTAGAAGTAGAGATGCAACGTAGTTGTTTCTACAAGACGTCAAGATTTTGTAAACATTTGGGTCAAAAAACATTACACTGCACTATTGAACTTGTCAGTTTTATGGATTTGCTACTCAAAAATAAACTTAACGTGACTGAGAATGTTTGCAGTGTTCAAATCTTTATGATATTTCCCACATTGTAAGTCAACGCTCCAGGGTCATAACTTGTATAGTTTCTAAATTTTCAAAAACTTCCTGCAACAGTCTATATTTATATTTCATAACAAGCGGTCAAGTTGTGTATAGATAAAATACTGAAATATTCATTCAATATATATATATATATATGAGAAGGGGGAAAGGATTATGGTATGGTTCTGTTTATCAAGCAGTCGATTCTACCGTTGCTCAAAAATATTCACAATTGTTACTGAAGTTCGCGCGGTTGAAAATTACTCTAGCGTTCACTCCCAGTGAAGACACCCAATCAGACCGGGAAAATCAGTTTGGTCCGACAAACCTCCGATACACTTTTATTTTAACACGCATTAAAAGCCAGAATTTAGGAAATTAATTTTTGTTAATCTGATGGTTTCAAAAAGAAAATTTTATTCCTGACCACGAGCTTCCGCGATTTATGCATTTGCCAACTCGATATTACAAAATAAATCTTATGCTGGTAACTGGTAGAAACTTTTGAAGAAACCTGGCAGGAAAAAGGTGCGAGAAGGCAGATCTGAAGAGTCCTCGATCTGTAATGCGGAGGCACACTACGGCAGTTTCTTACTTAAACAGCGGCATAGAGACATTACTTCAGCTCACGGGAAATGCCTCGAATATGATTACGTCCCATGAGCTGTATAATAAGCAGCTGACGACTTTGATGACTACGTACACTAGACGCCATGTTCAAGCATGTTCAGAGGTTGGGAAGAGAAAATTTTCATGCCATAGGTATCGTCAATGCACTGCCTTAGAACGAGTCCCAGTTGATAACATGCAAGGACTGCTCGGTATCGTTCGCAGATTATGTGTGATGGGCGCCTTGTTATACGACCCCGACGAGAAAGGTGACGAGAAATCGCAGCGGTGAGCTACGGGCTTAGCGTTTACTCCATATTCACGAAGCGTTGGTATCGTTCTCAAGCATCTCTGGGAACCCACCGGTTTCCTTAATGGCTCTCGCATCCTCTGAGCAGGCGCTCTCCTTTCTCAGCATGCAAACACCTCTAAGCGTTTCGTCCTATCATTGCACCACGAAGTACTTCGTAACAGTTTACTAATAAAGACCGTTCCACGCCGAGCAACTTTCTATTCAGAGAAGAAATGTTTCGCAGAGTGTGCTCGTATTTCTATTTGGCCTTTTCTGAAATTTCGCTTTTGCAAATTCTTGGTCCCTGTTCACTTCCCGCACTGCGTCTTAACTTCAATCTCTTGGTGTCCGAGTGGCACAGAAGCTCGCACCAGTTGATCCTATACATCGCGTCGCTCTCCATTCATACTTCTTGTTTGGCACTCTTTAACGACAGATGTAAAATCGGCAGGAAAGAACAAGAATATGCGGCGACCCCCGCAACCCGATAGTATCGCAAAAGAGGCACCCCAAAAAACTATCATGGTCACCTCCAAGTTCACTATCCCGAAAACTTCTGACTTGTATAGTACTGAAGTTTTCGTTCTCCATGTGTTGCATGTCCTCGTAATGAAGACTATATATAGCAGTATTTTTCACTTTATGTCTCTTTCCTCCAAGGTCGCCTTTATTTTGTTGTAATTAGCGTAAGCTACTTACCTTTTAAATATCAACAATATCAGGAGAGACACCGTGAAGAGCTGGAAATCCGCCGAAAGGTACCAGAAGTGAGGCAGCACATCCGGTGATATACTTTGTTACACTTCCATTCAATGATTTTCGGAAAATATTAAGACAGGTTACCTCGTGTTTAATCACTACATTGAAACGGTCAGTAATATTTAAGACAGCGGGGCAAGTCTAATGCAAAGACATCATTTATATTTCGCTAAGACTCTGCACGGTTTTTTTAAGTATCAGCCCCTGGTTGTTTATTTCTTTTATATCTTTTTCAGACCCTTACAGACTGCCTAATATTTTTACTTTGTTGCTTCCACTCTCATTCCTTCATATTACCTTAAGCTCCAAGTAGTTGGTTTTGCCGATATCGAGTATTTTGCGTGAAGAGTAACAGAACACACCAGAACCGAATGAACTCGACTTGTCTGTGTAAGCAGGACGAGACCCTTCTCTCTGATATCATTTTATCCCATTTTTCTGCTCATGAAGCCTAGTATCGGTTTTAACGGTTAGGGGAGACATCGAGTGGGGGGTATAAAATATCTGCATCACTTGCAAGTACAAAAGGTGTTAATCAGGAATAATTAGGAATAGCTAGTTTCTCGTTTTAGCGGGTAAATATTTAAAGCAACAGTCAGAACATCAATGCTGTACACGAGAAAAAATTAAGATGTGGAAAAAAGACTTAGGAAAAGAAAATAATGCGAAAATGCGGATCATCCGAACGCTGCAGCGACACCTTAAAAAAATGAAAACGATTCAGTCACTGATAGAGTCAAACAATGAACGAACCTTCCGGATCTCATTCTGACTAAAAATATATATAAGGAAGTGCAGCATTTTGCGGTTGGCTGTGCCATGAATTTTCTGTTTTATTTCGTGTTTTAATGATCTGGCATGTTTGCTGTGCCGCGTTCTCATCGTTGCATCATTATTCAAACTGGTTTCAGAGCTGTTACTCAGCTTTTTTACTTGAATGAAGTTTTCGCAGCACCCTTGACACTGACTGTCACCATAAAAATTTTTTGCGACTGAGAGAGAAAACAACGTTGAATTAAACTCAGTGACACTGTTCTTCGCCATCTGGTGTGAAAGGTAATGTTGTCCCGTCAGGTGTCATATAGGCGCTTTACACCTTAGTTTTTTTCCCAGACATTATCAGAAAATGCAAATATTGCTTTGTATGAAAACCTACTCTGATAAAATTTTTATATTTAATTTTTTTATATTATGAGTGACAAAACCCTCGACAGACAGGAAACACGTCCAGCCTATTTCTGAATAATAACACCCCAATTTTCCTACCCGCTGACTCCGAGTTCCACGAAGTGCCCATAAATTCCCGGCATATTGTTTCCATGTCGAGTTGTATGAAGTAACGGTGATAATTACTGCTGTGTGCCGATACTAGGTCCCTTAATGCATCCACTACCAGGTCCACCCGCTTACGACCACTCCAGACGCAGTAAAAATATTTTTGTTTGCCCTCCTTACTTATTTAGAAGGCGGAAAGAGCGAAGTAGAAGATTTGCTCACTCACCAGAAAAATGTGCAGCATCCATTCGAAAGGACGGCAAGCTATCACCAGGAGCTGTATGTTATAAAGATCAATTTGTCCATTATGCATTTCGGATTCATTTGGTCCTCTGGCATTAGTCACTGTTTATCGGTGACGTAGGTGCGTCTTTGAAGCGCCAGTGGGAAGTGACGAAACCGTTGGGCCATTGGCAACCCGATCTCGCAATTGGCTGCGATACGTAGCCTATGATAACCGATGCGTGCGGCGGTTGGTGAAGGCTGTCGTCGACTTGGGGACCCGCTACCTCCAGATTTCTGTGACTGGCCACTTGCTGCTTATGTGTGAGGCTGCCGTCAGGCTGACGTCAATCCAAATTAAATGGCAAATGAACATCTATTTCAAGTAGACCCTTATAGGTAATAGTCCAACGTAAGCTATTGTTAACACGCCCCCAATGGCTAAGTTTATTTCGTACAACGAGATAAAAAGCAAATCCTCGGCATGCCCGAGCATTTACTGAGGTAGTCAACGCAGAAGCTTACAATGAAAAGCTTGGCTATCAGCCACGTGCGAACACATCTAAGAAATAGTTATTTTATAGATTATCTTCAAGGTGGGCTTATTGACGATACCGGGGTAGTTAATGAGAAAAATAATGAAAACTTCGCTACTACTTACCACGGAAAGCTAATATGACAAGATCTGTACGCTTGATGGGCTATTTGCAATGTTGTAATCCTACTTTAAACAAGTGCCCCTTGACGCTCGGAGGCGTCCGTTCGCCGATGCCGGCCAAGGCACGGAGGATCGCTGCGCACAAAGTGCCCTCTCCATGCTTCCCACCTGGGATCCGTGCACGTGAGTTCTCCAAGTGTGAAGGATTGGGAAAAGCAAATAAGCACTCAGATAAGCACTCGATGAGTAAATAGTATCCAGACACCTACGATTCGTCCTGCCCATTCTGTGGAGCAGTTGGCACACTCTTTCACACAGTTTGGGAATGTCAAGAAAACCCAGACTTGGACAGCGATCCCGATCAGACATATGAGCGCTAGGAGGCAACCCTTCATGGCTACAGTCCCCTCGACCAGAAATCGCTGGTTGAGAGGGAGCGATTTATGTTGGCGACCAATGGGTTCTCCGACTGAACCAACCTAGTATTTATTCTTTTAATAAATTCTCTTAATAAGTTTTCCTCCTCCTCCTCCTCCTCCTCCTCCTCCTCCTCCTCCTCCTCCTCCTCCTCCTCCTCCTCCTCCTCCAAGCCTGAGCTCTACTACGATTTGGAATACGGCGCTTTGTACGGACTAGTGCTCTGCAGATAGTCTGTGGATGAGTAACCCGAGCGGCGGCGGCCGCACCGACCGCGTGCTCTGGAGCGAAGGATGAAGCGCGGGTGGAAATGGACACCTTTCGAGCGGAGGCATTCACCGGTGGGACTCGTCAGATCCCCCGATTCTCACGGTAGCGTTCGCCGCATGAAGGTAGACAGCCCTTTGGGCCTGGTCGGCCTCGCTGCTGAGAACAAAACACCTCGCGACTCCAAGGCGCCAAGATTCCTCCTTGCGTGCGTGTGTGGTCACGTGTGGTGGGGTGGAGCCTACGAAGTTGCTACCACATCATTGGACGCTCGTCAAACCGTTAGATTCCCTAGCTAGGTGCCTGGGAACAATTAACTGTATTTAAATCGCGAACCGGCGAGTTTGAGTGCCTATTCTTTTCACATTTCACTTTTGGTCTCCTTGGTCTATGTGCTCTCAAGTATTCCGTATACATTTTAAATATGTAAAATGAACATCCAAGTTTGCTACATTCCTAAAGGCTGCCTTCTTCTTTTGCCTACTTCACTGCCTTGCGGTGAAGTTCTCGGTCCTTTTCCCAATCATAGCAGCAACTAGATATCAAGTTCTTGTTGCAACGTACATAAAAATTTCAAGTGATTGCACCAAGTTAGAACACCCTGTACTCCGGCCAAGGCGTGTCGTCGGCAAATAAGTCTCGTAAGCAGAGGCAAAGCTGCTTAAAAAGATGCATCAAGAAGAGAGTACTTACTACGGACACGGCGCGGACTTTCAACCTTTTTAAAGGAAAGCCAAACAATACGACTGGGTGGAATGAGGAGGAGGAGGAGGAAAGGGCAGGGAGATTAACCAGATGAATAGCCGGTTTCCTACCCTGCATGGGGGGAAAGGGGTGAGGGGAGAAAAAGATGAAGGAGAAAAGACAGTTGCAGGAAATTGAAGTCACTATGCAAAGTCGCAGCGTTCAGTAAAGTCACAGCCTATAGGGCTCCCAAGCTCAAGTTTGACGGCGCGACAGCAGCGCCGCTTCGGCGCGAGGCGAAGTTGAAGGGTGTGCCGCGCCTAGGAAAACCAAGCGCAGCGGCGCGCTTAACAGTGCCAAACGCTCATATCGCGTGATACTATTGCAGGTTTTGCAATGGCGACAGCTTTTTCGTGTTCACGGAAACCTCGAAGCCATTACTGTTGCGTTGTGGACTGCCATAACAGTCCGCGCAACACGAAGAACCGGGAACCGCCGGTGAAATTTTACAGCTTCCCTGGCAAGTGGTACGAGAAAGAGAGGTGCCAAGCGTGGATCTCAGCAGTCCGCAGAATCAAGTAAGTGTTTCCTTTGCGGTAGTGTGAGCTTAATTCGTATCGCGAAGTAATACTAGCGATCCCAGTCATACATGTGAGGCTAACTAGCGCGAAGACTGGCTAAGCCCGCAACCGATGCACATGGCAGCTGAATGTGTGGATGGGCTCTAATGTTTATCGCGCACTTGAAGGCAGCGCGCGTTTTTAGGAGGTAGATTGTAATGAATATGACAGTGCCGCATAATTTGCAGTCTAGAGATTTGAGTGGGTTTTTGATCCAATCTAGATTAGCAGCGCAACAGGACGAAACACCGAACGACAAGAGACGCTTGTATCGCCTTTCGTGTTTTTCACGGTGCTTTTCGAAATGACACAGTTAGTGACAGGTCATGAAGGCACCGGATTGTTGGCTTTGCCCGGTAAATGTGTCGTGATAAGCGAATTCATCGTCGTCAGCTGATTTATGGGGGAGGGCCTAGGTAGGGCGGCCACTTTTAAGGGCAGGTAAAGCAAGTATCCGTTATTAATCTCCTGAACAGCTTTTGCAAAGGCTACTTTTTTGTTTAGTGTTACCCCGGCACGCTGCGTTTGAGCTATATATTAATATTATGCTCATTTATGGGCTACAGCTCTTGAGAGGCACTTTGATCAATGACATTTAATTAGGAGGCTCAGCGTCTTTGTTTTAGGATCGAATAGTTTTTTTCGCACTGTGATTGTTTCCAGTAATAAATATTACTACGTTCTGTTGTTACATTAGAAAATGCAGTAAAGCACAGAATACAGCTTTAACAGTTTGTTTATGATTTTCTTGGCTTACGCCCGGTGTCTCACTGCACTACGTACTGTTCTTTAAGCAGTCCCGACGGCACCACATGGAAGCCAAATGCTTCATCAAGAATTTGCAGCGACCACTTCGTGGGCAACTCTAAGAGTGATATCAGTCACCATCCTTCGTATGTGCCCAGCATCTTCCCTTCAGTCTACAGGAAAAAAATGCCAAACCAAGAGAGGGCAAAAAGGTATGTAAAAATGCCTTAGAAGTATGTATACCTGGATGAACGAGTGACACCGACAATTCTTAAAGAGTGGTAAGATGCATAGATGTCCTATCAATAAATTGTGCAAAGCATGTATTCATTCAGCTTGCAGAGGATGGCAGTCATAATTAGTTTTTTTTTGTTTTTACAACACAGGTGTCTAGAGCGTTTTAAACAGGCAGCATCATCACCAGAGAAAGCTGATGTATCACAGCAGCAGCAGAAACTGGCGGTCAATGACTCCACTCCTACATATGCTACTGATTCAGCGAACTCCATGGATGACCTGCAGCTTGCGTGTATGAACAGCACTGCAGCTGAAGCTCCCCTCCCAACAAATGCTGATGTTGTAAGTACATCTTTAATTGCAGACACTTCAGTGTATCCAAAGAACACCTTAGCAACTATCACCTTCAGTTCTAGAACCTATAACAAAGATAATGACATTCAAGCAGGTTTTGTTTTTGAGTTGGTAGACAAAATGCACTGAACATGGAAATTCTTTTTACTTGTGTGATGAATGGGGATGGGGCAGCAGCCTCTGCTTCTCACTTGGCTGAAGTGTGGCTTTAAATGTTTGTTTGCATACATAAACAATATTTTCTGTTTGGTGTTTAGGAATAAACGAAATAAAGGTAATGCATTCAATATGCTTCCATAAAAGGAATAAGCCTTGCAACTCATTACCAGTCATTGACATGTACCATGACAGCCGTGCTGCTTTGAAATGAAGTAATTTCAAAACTATTTTAAAGCTCATGCACCTACCATTGTCCAAATACAATACAATCCAATGTGTTGCAACTGCTTATAAGGAAAATGTGTGCCTTAGAGGAATGAGAAAGCTGCGGTTCGTGGAAATTTATATTTACCTAATTTTTAAGTTTTTGCGTTCATAAAGAAATTGTAACTACTGCAGTCTGTGAGATGTTCACCATAGATTAAAAAGCCCTTGCGATGTGGCACTTTGTCTGGGGTTAGAATTGTACTGGGAAGCATCGGCATAATTGTGCCTGAAGTTTATACACCAATAAATTTATTCTCTTAGGACTGCCAAACAGCACCCTCTCCTTCAGGAAGGCTGACCATGCTTCTGTCTGTGACGAATGGGGGTGAAGCATGCACCCAGGTGTCTCACACAGAACTGACAGACCAGGTTTGGCTAATCTTTATTTGTATTTCAGTTATAGAGAACTGTGTTCTAATGCAGTGAATTAGTCGTTTTTATTAATTACTTACCTTTAAAATGTTCCATTTAAGTAGGTGTCTTTTCAGCTTGGTTTACAAATACTCATTTTCATCCATGAAGGTGACCCTGACAGATGGATCGTGAAAGAGAAGCTGTGGGTTTTATGGATTTTCTTCTCTTAAAGACAACGAAGAAGCACTGCGAGACCTGTGTGGAGTCACACTGCCGGTTTTTTGCCTCCTACTAAACTTTATGTCCCGTTCTAGGTACAGAAGAATTGATATGGCAGCTGAGGACAAACTATGCTTGTTTCTTACAAAGCTTCGGCTCGGGATTCCATACGCCGCACTGAAAGTCATGTTTAATGTAACAGCAATGACAGCATCAAAAGTGTTTGTGAAGACTTTAGACATTCTGAGTGTGGCCTTGCAAAAGTGGATTTTTGTACCTCCACGAGAGTTTATTAGCCTTTCTATGCCACCGCCATTCAAGGAACATTACCCTAATGTTACATTCATAATTGACTGCACAGAAGTACGAACTGAAGCACCATCTAATCCTGAATATCAGTCTGCGATGTATTCAATCTACAAGAGCGGCTACACTATAAAATTTCTTGTTGGGATTATGCCAAATGGAATGATCGCATTTGTGTCTAATGTGTATGGTGGGCGTCAGACGGATTCTTTTATAACTCAAGATTCTGCGTTCTTGGAACTCCTGAAGCCAGGGGATTTAGCCCTTAGTGACAAAGGTTTCCTAGCATAAGCACTACTGTTGAGGGGAAAGGTGCGCTCTTACTTATGCCTCCTTTTAATGTAGGAGGTGGTCAACTGTCTCAGGAAGCCATAGAAAAGACTTATGAAACCGCATCCGTTCGCATTCATGTTGAGAGGGTTATTCAGAGACTAAAAATCTACCGCATTATGAGCAACAAAATTCCAATCAAGTTGATGCCACGCATGAACAAAGTAGTTTCTGTGTGCGCTGCCCTTGTTAACATGCAGCCACCAATCATCAAGAAATAAGGCTGGTGTGTTCACTCCAACTATCATCATCGGTCCAATATGCCAACTGCAGGATGAAGACCTCTCCCATATCCCTCCACTTATGCCAGCTGCGGCTCCCTTAACCCCACAAGCTTCCTGATGTCATATCCCGACCTGGATATGTTGCACCTGCTATGTTTACCTTCTCTTGGAATCCAGCCTGTTACCCTTGGAGACCATAAGTTAGCCCCTTTACTAATCAATGTCTTGCTGCCCATTCCCATTTTCTCTTCACCTCAAGTGGGGTGTTAGTAACTTGTGTTTGCTCCTTAACCCTCCCCACTCTCACGCTGCGCAAGCGACATGATGGGCACACTTAGTTCACACTCAAGACCGGAATTCAGTTTTACTTCTCTGTAAGTTTTGATATGTGTTGCAGGCATCATTACTATATCGCTAAATGCATGTCCGCTTACCTGGTATAGTTGGGAAGGGAATCACTGGTGCCATGCTGATAAGTTGTTCCCTTTGCTTTGTCATCTGGCACGATATTTGAATGCTTTGCGCTTGCATTATATCGAATAGTATTTTCTGGCTCAGTGTTTTAATAAACCCAGCCTCCTTCAAAAGCCACCAGGTTTTTGCCTTTCTCACCTTAGTGCCGGAGATCTTAAGCAGTTCTTCGTTGTTTTAAAGTAGGTGGCTCAGCCTTGAATCAATAAGAAATGAGCAGACCTTCACTGTCGTATCGACTTCGAACCTGGCAATTTTTTTCGAAACCTTATGCACTGTGCTTAAATACAAGAATTCGAATGACTTGCGTACTAGCCTAAAGCACTTTGAAAAGACCAATGGATAGTGAGACAGATTTTCTTGTGTTCACATATTAGTGTTGTTTTTGTTATTGTACTGACATTTTTTATTATTTGCAAATAGTTGTATTACTTGCATTCCTTATGTGATTTACTCATTTATGCATTTCACGTATTTGTACCATGCACTGGCCCCTCTTCTTTGTACCTTTGGCGCAACCAGTAAGTGCATTATCATCTGTGTGCAAAGAAAATGAACAAATACACTGTGTCACTGTGGCAATGCTAAGCTCTGTAGTGCTTGAATATGTTTTTTTCTGAGTGCTGTTCTCTTTCGAGGAATGCGCACCCGGCAAAAAAGTGATATTATACAGTAGCCCATTGTGCGCGGACAGAGTTATATTGTCCACAGCGCTTTCAGGCTATATGTCGCTTTGACTGCAGGGCAGTGCACCGCTCAAGCACTCTGCACAAGGGTGACGCCGACTGTATATGAAATATGTACAGGTAGCAGGCTTTGTGCCTCCGTTAGACCGACCGTCTAGACAGCGGTTACGCGCTCGATGGCCCTGCGGACGATAGTCCAACGTCGGCATTTCATCTCAGCATAATTATCTATAAGATTTTCGTTAACTCGTACAATAAATTATAATCCCTGCTCAGTTCCCTTAATTGCAGGCGGCGGTTACTTTTTACTACTTAAAAACACGAAATTACCCTTTCTTCGTTCCTTTCACAAATGTAGCGCCATGTCTAAGAATATATCGCGCGGAGGTATGCGCGCATAAATCTCAAAGGAGTGGGCCTAGCGGACAAACGGATATCCCACATAGATTTCCGGTAAAAAAAAAATGGCTGGTGGTTTATCATTGCTAAGAACGTAATGTCGTGCAAAAGCAGAATTTTTTGCTGGTTGACAACACCGTTAGGAACCTGACAGCGCTAATGAGGTGTCCACTCACTCAGGAAGCCAGTTATGCGCGTCTTCAACATATTCATCGCCAATGCCAATTTACCCAACGTACGCCGGCTACATATGCTCCAGTGCTGCGTTTCTGCAGCAATGCTGTCAATGCCAACGCGCATTGCTCTAGTGCCGTGTTTCTGCTACAACGTTGTCCGCAGCAAACGATGCAATGCACATCTCTCTTTCAGTACCGCCACATAGCTCAAAGTGCGATAATTAGTTTGATAGTAGTGTTGGTTGATGAAAATGACAATGTGCAATGCACAATGCGAGAGTGTGTTGCAATTTTATTCGAGGCTTGATCAGCTGCGGCGATAGCTTTGTGCGCTCGTGCACTAGCCAGCGAAGCTGATCTGTTCATGCTGCCGCGGGTTCGAATCTCAGCCATGGCAATATTTATATCTTGAGCATTGTGCGTAAACATCATCTTCGTTTGCCTATCATCACCTCCCATCGTCATGTTCGTCGTGAACGCCATTCCTACGAGTGGCAATAAAGCCTGCTCCGGGCGTTCCCAATCTCACACGTGGTAGAGGTGGCTCTTGGTCCCCTTGTGCTGTCCTTGCGTCTTCCAATCTATCAGCCTACATACTATTACTACTCCTTTTCCCGTCAAAACCTTCCTGTATCCAGCAATTCACCGCCTATGTCATCGCCACTCCTCCGCAGTGGGTATGTGCCAGCATTGTTTGAGGCCAACCAAACAACCAATACGACCGTGTAAGTGGTATAAACTGCTGGGACGGTTCAAAGAAGCTGATCAATATGTCATTTTATTAGTTCCATATCGTCAAGACTTCGCTTCCCAACCATGAAGACGCTATTCCTCACTGGTCCTTTATATACTTCATGTCGCAGATTCGCCAGATATTTGGTGCCGTAGGCGCTGGTCCTGCAGTCTACAAAAATAATTTGGACACTCGGGTTCAGCTTCCAGGAGAGTCTTACAAATCCTACACTGAGGACGTGCTTGTCCTTTGCCGCCGTGTGAACGAGGTCATGCCTGAAGCCGACCGGGTTGGTTATGTCTTGAATGGCATCGGCTCGTTCGCCTTCAGTCCTCTAGCTGCCCAGAACACTTCCTCGATATTGGACATTCGCACCCCCTCCCAGCGTCCTGACAACCTGCCGTCGAACCGGCTTCAAGAAATCTGGGATTCTCACCCTTCTACTGATGCAGACTTGGGCACGCTCATTCGCTCCATAATCTTTGAAGAGCTCCATGGCGACATTTCAACGTCTGCCGCCAGTTTACCACCTCCTCCTGCCTACCGTTTGCGTGACATGATCAAGGACGAGCTAACGTCCTTCACGTGCCAGATTGGTCAAGAGCTACCTGTCTCCCGCTGCGTCCGAACACATGCTGAGGTTGCTGCGCCACCACCGTCCCCTTTCCTGCAACCCCATTCTCAACCTATGCATCCCGATCCTCGTCTCTCCTCTCCCCGTCGACTCTTCCTGACCGAACCTCGAATGTCCGTGCATCTCGCCGCTGAGCCCTTACACCGCAGCTCGAGAAACTAACTTGTGCAGTTTCCGGATGTAAAACTGCACCGCGACCTCACCCGCGTGCCAAAAAGCTGTTCGTAGAAGTTGAAGGAACTCTTACAGAAGCAGAAATTGATAGTGGTGCTGCTCTCTCCATCATCCGATCCACCTGTGTTTACTTTTGAAAAAAATCCGTATTCCTTACTTCGGTCTGCGTTTACGTGCTGCTAATGACGCTCCGATACATCCTTCTGGACAGTGTATCGTTCGGATCGCTATCAACGGCATCCGTCATCACATCGAAGTCGCTGTGCTGTCTTCTTGTGCTCAACTCATTCTTGGCTGGGATTTCCTTTCATCACCGTCCGTTGTCATTACGAACCGCCAACCTTCCCTCGAGGTTACTGAAACTGCCATCTGTGACCTATCTAACCGAACACCTCCCCGCTTGGTTACAGTCGCTGACCATGTCCTGTATTCGTGCTGCGACGATGTCATTCCAGTTTTCTCCGTCAACATTGACGATGGGGACGCATTGGTTGCACCAAGCCCGCGCTTTCTGTTCCTAGGAATTTGTTCCTAGGAAACTGCTGCTTTCCGAAGCAGCAGTTTGGAGAACTGAAACAAGCTCTGACGCCCGATAAAGTGATCTGCCATTTTGTTGAGTCTGCTTCAACAATTCTGCACACCGACGCCGGCGGGCATGGGCAGCGACAAGTGTCATCCGTTGAAAAGGTTGTCGCCTACGCGTGTCGTTCACTGACTCCAGCAGAGCACAACTGTGCCATCACCGAACAGGAGTGCCCGGTCGCGGCCAGAAGACCTACGATCGCCTTAAAATCAGTGCTTCGGGCCGGGCCTTTCGACCAGCGTTGTAAAATACGTCACTCCTGTGCCCCCTTCTAACACCATGCCTCCTACAACCTCTTACTTGCCCATTCAATCCATTCGACGTTGTAGGCATCGACCTATACGGACCTCCGCCGTTCACATCTGCGGGAAATCGCTGGTTAGTCACTGCCGTGAATCATCTCGCCAGATACGTAGAAACTGCTTCTCTTCCTTCCGCCTCCGCTGAAGAGATCACCCATTTTTTTCTGCACACCATTCTTCAGCGCCACGGTGCCCCTTGTGTTTTTCTCAGCGACCGTACCAAGGCTTCTCTCCGAAATCTTGGAGAGAGTCCTTCATGCCTCGAATACTGACTATAAAACAACATGTGCATATCACCCCCAAACCAATGGTCTCAGAGAACGCTTCCATGGGACCGTTTCGGACAGGTTCTCCACCTACATTCAACCTGACCGTACCAACCGGGACTCCCTGCTACCATTTGTCACCTTTGCCTGCAATACTCGGCTGCAACAAACTACCCGTTACTGTCCCTTTCTCCGTGTGTATGGCCAATCACCTACGTTCGCCATGGAAGCATCTTGCTTTTCTGTCCCCGTTCTTTCTTCAGCAACTTCCCTTGAACAATTTACTCCTTGCATCATCCACTGCCGCGAAATTGCGCGATTGAACAAAGAAGCTTGCCTGGCCTTGCGGAAGCGCAGTCATGGCCTTACCCACCGTGCAGTTTCTTATTCCCCTGGTAATGTGTTTTTTCTCCGGACACCCGTGCGCACACCAGGGGTATGTGAAAAACATATGAGCCGCAATATTGGCCCATATACAGTGCTTGAATAAACGGTCTCCGTTATTCCCCCGTTAATAAACGTTCCCCTTTCCCCGTGAATAAATGTTCCATCTTCATCATCTTACTGATCGTCGCTGTCGTGGCATCGATATCGTCCACGCGTCGCGCCTCAAGCCATTTGCTCGTCGCTCGTCATAACTCTAACTCGCAACCAAGATGGTCACTTTCCGGGGGGGGGGGGGGGGGGAGATGGCAATCAGAGAAAGCATTGTGCGTCAACCTCCTTCATTTGTCTATAGTCACCATCATCTCCCATCTTCATTTTCACTAGCGAACGCCATTGCTGCCAGTGGCAATAAAGACTACTCTGGCCGTTCTCAATCTCGCAGTATTAATTATTTATTTGTTTATTTAGTTTATGGTTTGCCCAAGGTCACCCTCAAGGTCATGAATCACACAAAACGGTGAGTTTCGACCATGTCAATTAGTGCTTTCGCACTAAAAGGGAAGCATGCGGGGCGACCACTGGATTTGCATCCAGCGTCCATTGTCACCGCGCGGTTGCTCCCGTGATTCCCACACCGATGGCTCTCGCGGGTCAGGAGCGGGGACGGCGGAGCGCGCCGGCGACGTGATGTGGGCGGTAATATCGGCCAAGCGGCGGCGCTAGTAGTGTAAAGTATGTTATGGGATGGCGGCACCGTCGGCAGCGATGGCACAAATCAGCAAACATCGCAAGATCTTGCTAGTGGTTTAGCCCTCGGAATAGGGCTTTCCCACTAAAACTTGTAAAAGACGCGCTTGTATCTGCAAAGAGAAAAATGATAAGAATTTTCCGAAAGGTGAACAATGTTTGGCATTCTTTTCGCCACTATCTGCGAACAAATAAAGCTTCTATCTTGATTAGTATTCTCGCCATAAAACAGTAAGTGGAAAATCTATAGTTGAGCACCAGAGCGCGGGAGCCTGTCTTCCAGGATGGTTTCAACTGAATTCCATTCAGTTTATTAAGCATTTATTTCATTGCAGAAACAAATGCAAGGGTAAGAACAAAAAGATGCTACAGGAGCAGCTTGACAAGGTTCTTACGCTGTCTCATGGCAACAGATCGTTCATGCCTACAATAAAACTATAGCTGTAAATGAAACAATTTTGCAGCAAAGAACATACAGTGAGAATAACAGTATACAATAGAAAAGAAAATGGATATATATATATATATATATATATATATATATATATATATATATATATATATATATATATATATAAAGCAACAGAACACAAAGGTTATACAATAGAAAGCGATAGGGATTGGAAAAAACTTCTGACGTCGACGCTGACGTCAGAATTGAATTCTGACAAAAAAAGCAGTATGTGCAGACTCGCTGCTGTTCGAGTCGTCGATAAAATCAATCGCACACAAAACGGAGTCCTTAGATTTGCGACGTTTTAGAGCGCATTCTATCAAGCGACTCTGACGCTACCGCGTCTTTGAGACGCTTTCAAAAAATGCCGCTTTGCTGGAAAAACAGAACTACACCGACAACAAAATTTTATTTGCCTAACTGAAAGTAAGTAAACTTAAGGTAACTAAATTAGGTAAATAAAATAAGTAAATGAAAAGTACAAAGCAGACATCCGATAATCTTTAATGAGGCAGTTTGAAATCAATTTATGTAGACCATGGCAAGGTTATTCTAATATTATTAAATAGTTCTGCAGTTGTTTTGAATTATATCCGAGATTGTTTCTATATATATTCAAAGTGGCGGGAGCCTTTGTTCAAAGAACAGGAGCCTTCCGTGGTTCCTGGACGTGAGTGAATACGTTGCGTGATGTCCTACTGTATGCAGCGGACCCAAATTATGCTTTAATGGCAAGTGTGCGAAATAAAAGAGAAATGTTGTAAAGTTTTTAATATATTTAGCCGCAACCACATGCTCAATATTCATTCTGCTCCGTCCGATTTTTTGTGTGGTGGTGGCATTGTGAGAAAGAGAAATCAGGCAGTGAGCGCAGCCTTTTTGCATTTCGGTTCTAGATAATTAAAGAGAAACGTACAAAAGACTTAGGTGCACATAAAGCCCGGTATACACGGCGCGTTTTTTGGGCGATTTTCGCCCGACGGCGCGCATTTGACGCCTGGCCTCGAAAAAAACGCCCGCCGCCGCCCATCTGGCCCCGCCAGATATTGACGCGCGGCGTCCGGCGAGACCGGAAGCGCAGCCGGAGCAAGCCAATAGCAGAGCAGAAAGCCCGCTCATCCGGTTTGGCTGCCTCCACCGCCGGCGCCAACATGGCCGCCAGGGCCGAAGAGGACTGCTGTGTTTATGGCACGGAAATGTTATTATCGTGAAAATAGACGCTTCACGAGAAATGAAATGTCACTTGTTTGGAGAACGCGACCGAATTTAGGATCGAAATGCCCGTTTTTCCTCCCTGAAGCGAAGGTGCCGAAGAAAACCGCAGCCCATGGTAGCCACGGCTGAGCGAACATCGGAAGGTACGCGACCGCATGCAATCGAGCACGCAAAACCTTGTACATATTTATGCACGCGTACTGAAATCAGTCTAAATGAATGTATAAATGAAAAATTTCCTTATTCTGACAGAGGAGTCAGCGTCGCTGCTCTCAAAGAGCCCCTCGCTCAATGGTATTTGCCACTTGTTGATCACATTGCTTTCGCGCTGAGAGATACGCGGCAGCGGGCTGCCGCTTTTTCGCTCCATGTATCTCCGGCCGGGCGTCGCGCCCCCACGACGTTTCCTGCCGGGCGAACATCGTCAAAAAAAAACGTCGCATGTATTCCGGGCTTAATTAGGCGCTCAAAACAGGCGTTCGAGTAGTTTCTAATGAATAATCAAAAGTGTGAAAAAAATGCAGACGTACTTGCTTTTTGGCTGTTTTGCGTGTTTTCACATGCTCTGGCTCGTTCAATTAAGCATGTGTAAAATTTCTGGCCAAAAGGAGACGCCAGCTGTTCCACATCTTGACTTAGCCAGCTGCCTGAAAATCTATATTGTTGCTTACCCTTGAATACGTTACCCAGTTAGGGGCACTCACAAGTCCTTTCGTGCAAAAGAATTAAAAAGTTCGATTAACACACTGCGATTTTACAGCGCGTACCTTAAGCGCCTGCTAGTGGGTTGAGGCACGTCACCGCCATCGGTGTAATTCAACCGAACCATAAATAAATTAAAAAATAAGCATCGCCGCGACCTTGATTCGAGCACGCGGCGCCGCGAGCAGATAACCTTTGCTGGCCACTGCTCGGGAGCATACATAACGTTATGTAGCAAATACTATGTTAGAAAAAAAAAGCCACAAAGCACTATGCTACCGCCGCAGCCGATCCCGCGTCGTGTAAAATTGCAACACACTCTCGCGCTGTGCACTGCACAACGTCGTCATCTTCAACTAATGCTGCTATCGGACTAATATACGCATTCTCGTTCGCTGTGTCTTACACATCGTCTTCTTTATAAACTAATGCTACTATCGAACTAATATCGTCGCCAGACGTGCCGACGGCCCAGAAAAGCAAAACAATGAGCGTACAGAGACTAAGAGCACTAGGCTATCGCCGCAGCCGATAACGCCTCGTGTAAAACTGCAACACACTTGGCGCAGTGCACTGCACATCGTCTTCTTCTGCTACTAATACTAGTATGAAACGATATACCCATTCTCCAGCGCTGTGCATTGCACATCCTCGTCATCTCCAACTAATGCTGCCATCAAACAAATATACGCATCCTCGTTCACTGTGCATGGTACATCGTCTTCTCCTTCAGTTAATACTACTACCGAACTAATATCGTCTGCAGACGTGAAGACGACCCAGCAAAGCAAAACAATGAGCGTACAGAGACTAAGAGCACTAGGCTATCGCCGCAGCCGATAACGCCTCGTGTAAAACTGCAACACACTTCGCGCAGTGCACTGCACATCGTCTTCTTCTGCTACTAATACTAGTATGAAACGATATACCCATTCTCCAGCGCTGTGCATTGCACATCCTCGTCATCTCCAACTAATGCTGCCATCAAACAAATATACGCATCCTCGTTCACTGTGCATGGTACATCGTCTTCTCCTTCAGTTAATACTACTACCGAACTAATATCGTCTGCAGACGTGAAGACGACCCAGCAAAGCAAAACAATGAGCGTACAGAGACTAAGAGCACTAGGCTATCGCCGCAGCCGATAACGCCTCGTGTAAAACTGCAACACACTTCGCGCAGTGCACTGCACATCGTCTTCTTCTGCTACTAATACTAGTATGAAACAATATACCCATTCTCCAGCGCTGTGCATTGCACATCCTCGTCATCTCCAACTAATGCTGCCATCGGACAAATATACGCATCCTCGTTCACTGTGCATGGTACATCGTCTTCTCCTTCAGTTAATACTACTACCGAACTAATATCGTCTGCAGACGTGAAGACGACCCAGCAAAGCAAAACAATGAGCGTACAGAGACTAAGAGCACTAGGCTATCGCCGCAGCCGATAACGCCTCGTGTAAAACTGCAACACACTGGGCGCAGTGCACTGCACATCGTCTTCTTCTGCCACTAATACTAGTATGAAACGATATACACATTCCCCCGCGCTGTGAATTGCACATCCTCGTCATCTCCAACTAATGCTGCCATCCGACAAATATACGCATCCTCGTTCACTGTGCATGGTACATCGTCTTCTGCTTCAGTTAATACTACTATCGAACTAATATCGTCTGCAGACGTGCTGACGACCCAGCAAAGCAATACAATGAGCGTACAGAGACTAAAAGCACTAGGCTGTCGCCGCAGCCGATAACGTCTCGTGTAAAACTGCAACACACTTGGCGCAGTGCATTGCACATCGTCGTCTTCTGCTTCTAATACTACTATGAAACTATATACACATTCCCCCGCGCTGTGAATTGCACATCATCGTCTTGATGAACTAATACTATTATTAATCTAATGCCGTCGCCAGACGTGCCGACGACCCACCAAAACAACACAATGAACCTACAGAGCCTGAGAAACCTACAGACCTGCGCTGAAATTTCGCATTAGGGGCTATCGTAATCGTCCTTACAATTTCTTTATTTGGAATATTCTCACTTACATCTCTAAGAATATTTTGGTGGCACACAGGTGGCGATACATTGTGTGGTAGGAAAAATTCGGTCATTTTTCAGTGGAAGCAGTTTAAATTAATTTTTTGAGCCCATAAAACGTGCCGCATATGATAATTGTGGGGAATTCGCTAGGAAGAAAGAAAGGACGGTAATTGGCGGAAAAACACATTTTCAATCGTATTGTTTCAACAGAGGAGATGTTCAAGAACCCAGGAAGTGGGAAAACAATTGTTAGGCAAAAATTTTTTTGCTTATCTTTCCGCCAGGCTGTCTCAAAATGCGGAGCGAAGAGTCGTTTTTGGCTGGCTGGCAGTCATACACTTTCGCCCCATTTTCCTCCAAAGTATTTCGTCAAAACAGCAGCAAACATTTTCGTCGACAGCACTGGCTGCTGGGAATATATAGTAAGTAAACATTATTTGCTACTTCCAAGTCGGAATGAGCAGACGATGTGCTCATTCCGACGGACTGAGCAGACGATTGTATGTTGACAAATTGAGACACATGCCTTTAAATGGTTAATGAGCGTGATTATTATTTGGTAAAGACGAATATTTGTAATGCAACTACACTAACTACACTAGTGCTGAAATTAAATCTGATAGTGACTAAGTTCAGCAAAACGTTTTTTTTTATTTCAAATAGAAAACTGGTGTACAGAATGGCAAAAGTACTTAAACCCGTAAAAGACAGTCTGCATGTCGATTACTCAAAAGGCTAAGCGGCTTCACTATGCATATACATTGCAAGGTCATCGCCTTTCACGGGCAAAAAAAATACAAATACCTCGGCGTTACCATAACTTCAAACCTCAGTTGGACAGAACATATCGATAACGTTGTCAGGAAGGGGAAAAGAAGACTAGGCTACCTCAGACGCGTCCTAAAAGAACCTTGCACAGACACAAAACTGAGAGCGTACAAAATGCTTACGACCCTTACTTGAGTATGCATGTGAAATATAGGATCCATACCACAAAAACCAATATTTTAATTTGAGCAGGTACAAAGACGGGCCTTACGCTTCATTTTCTCTCAATACCGAAGGTTGGATTCCGTGACCCCCCTTTATGCGAAAGCTGACTTGCCTTTCCTGTCTCAGAGATGAAAAGGAAAAAGACTAAAACTTTTTATTGTGTTATTAATAGTTTAGTGCATGTGAGGAAAGAGCGATACATAGAAGAAACAAGAACACGCATATGCCGTAATAAACATAGTAGACATGTCCAAAGAGAGAGATTTTGCAAGGACTTTTTCAAATATTCCTTTTTTCCAGTAACAGGGTCCGAACGGAATGGGTTGCCAAACGAAGTTGTAAATGCACAATCTCGAGAACAATTTTCCATCCTTCTCGCTAAACATATAAATAAATAAAGTATATCAAGGGACTCTCTAATTACCTGCAATTCTTCAGCAGTATTTTATGACAGTACTTTGTTAACACTGTTTTATTGATTCTACTTTATTCACCGCATCTTGTTCCTGCTGGTCTGCGTATGCCACAAGTTTGATGTTGTGTCCACTCCTATCTTGGTCCAGGTTGGACAGATAGTATGTACAAATAAATAAATACTGGACTGAGACATCGCTAGGTGATTCGTCGAGCCTTTGGACACGTTTCGACACTCTTTGGAAAGCAGTTGAAACCAAAAAAATGCGTCATCAAATATTACTGTGAAGTCTCGGCATCTTGATGTTGTACCAAGTCAATATGACCGCTGCTTTGCAAAATGCGAAAGCAGTTTATTTTGTACATTGTGCGTTTGCCATCTTTTCTCTCCCCCTGCCCATTTCCTGTTTTTTGTTGTTGTTCCTGTCGCTTGGTTTGACCGACGTCATTCGACGGGTTTTAACAGATTGAACATGCCTCCCCAATCTTTCATTGGGAAGTCAGCGCTGGTGTGGAGAAAGCATCCGCCGAAACTTTTTCTTTGACTAAGAGATGCAGATGCTTTACATTGCAAACTGCATATTGTGACTGCTATATTCGGCCGCTATGTCACACGACGGGTTTTCAGTAGTATCCCTCTCGTGACGTCGATTGCGTTTATCATTTCTTGACTACTCTTCCACTGAGGCGCCTGAGAAGAGGATTTTCACGTGCGAAATGCAACCTACGCATCTTTAGCAGCGCGTTTTAAAGCCAAAGTAGAAGGAGGAAGGGAAAGCGGCCAAGAAAACCAGCCCGGCCTGCTGCATAATTTTTATGGCAGCAGAAAGTAGAGAGCTTGGTGCCGCAGGCAGCGATAAGTTTAGGTGCACATGTACTGAAACGATCGAATAGATAACTTTGCGCGAATTACACCATCCGCGACAATAGGCGGTTTCGCTCGCTCTTGTCTACGCATTCAAGGCCGACCAACTGGAAGGATGGTTGCGCACTCAAAAGGGCGTGATCATTTAGGCAACATTTTCCGGCTTCAGTTGGCCCACAGCCAGAATAAGAGGCGCCAGGAAGCATTCGGTTAACTAGGTAATATGGCCGAATTACGTGTTTGCCAATAGTTATAAAGACTGTGGTCCTCAAGCATGCTGCTCACGCTGCACAAAGAATGCCTACCGCTCTTACCCTGACTAAGCCTATTTTCCTATTTCGGAGATATCTATTGTGATATGGGAGAATATCTGCGCAGTTCGCTTAATCACAGAATTTCTCTGACATGTCTACGTGCCAGCACTAGCTACTGGTAGATTATTTCTCGCGGGCGCAGCTGACGTTGGTGGGCTTGCGCAAAGAACGGCTGCCGCTCTGACTAATACGCAGTCTATTCAGCTAACTCGGAGGCATCAAGTATGCTATGGCAGAATATCTGATGGAGTTCTCTTGTACATTGAATTCATTTCACACAGCCCAATGATTTCAAATAACGCTTAACTTCCCCTTGCGCTCTATTTTAGCGGCTGTAATGTGCCACGAATTGCGCTGGGAATAACATTATAAAGTTATGCGTTTTGCATAAGTTATACACAAGCAGCAACGAAACAAACGGTAAGGGAACTTTTTGGGTTCTACAAAAAGTGCCTGCTAGAGCATAACTTAATTCGAAAAAAACTAAACTCTGGCACAAGACTGGTCAACGATACAAAAGTAAGATTATTAAATACAAATACTGCGAATTAAAAAGAATGTCACAACCGGGCGCCTTGTATTACATTTCATGAAAGCGTTTTATCACTGTAGTTGTATAAGCGGCCTGCACCATGCACGTTAATATCTTAGTAAGGTGAATTACTAATTTAAGCCAATAATAAAAAAAAACATTCCATGCTGTAGTCTGGAGGTATACCTTGATTCACAATTACGGACATAAAAAAACAGTCGAGAATATTTATAGTGCTCCTCGTAATCAAGACGTATGTATCCATAAAATGCATCTTAGGAGAGGCGTAGCACATTCTAAGGCGGTTCATAGATGCCGTTATCTACACTAAAGTATTGTTCAGGTTCTCTGGCAACTGAATGTGCCCCCGCCTTCCCTCGCCTGTGTTCTTAAAACTCGACAGCACGCGTGGTCTCCATGGTAAGCTTTAGAGGCTTGAGAAGCCTCTAAAGCGGCCTCTAAAGCTTAAGAAGAGACTCGGCTTCCTTCGCCAGTCATTACCAGCAATTCGCACAGCGGCCAGCCAGTGCCACTAAGCCTATAGCGCCGCATTATGTCGCGTTCTGCAGCCACCACTCTCTCTCATTTTCTTTCTTTCCTACATCATGGATGAAGTCAAGACGCTACGTTTTAATGTTCAAAGCCGTGCGCCTCGTAGTGGTAGCCAAGAGAACGAGAGGCACTTGTCACGAATTCCTGGTGATGCTGGTGCTTTGCGTGCCTCTTTCCTTGCGTCGTGCTCTGGAGCGCTGCTTTCGGCTGCTTGTTTTATTAGTACTGGATAGTACCAGAGTCCTTCAATGATTTCTCCAGTCACGAAGATCCCATAAAAGATTCCTGTGCGGTCTGTGCCAGCCGCTAGAAGCATTACTGTCTGCTTGACAGCATCGAGCCACCGTATAACTCGCCGGCAGCAGTTGTATTTCGAGCAGTATTAGCAGTTAAACATTCCAAACGTTCCGCGATTGCCTTATTAGCTTCCGTTGAAGTGTGCTCTAGCATTTAATAGTAAAGAAGAATTTTCGAATCCTAATGATGCTCAAATGTTTAACTTGAGCAACGGCTTCCGTCAAAATAATTGCGTAGCGTTTTTTTACAACCCCAAATTTCAGTGCATGCAATTAATAACGTGACACGCACACTTAACAGCCATTAAACTAAATTAAATGTTGCAAGTAGAAAATATTACCAGCCGCTCGGATGTTTGCTGCCGCAGGTGGGATCCGAACTCACGACCTCCGAATTTCGCGCCCAGAGCTCTACCCACTGAGGTACGGCGACGGCTGTCCAATCTTCTGCTTTCGGGGGTATTTATCTGTAGTGCAACCGAACCTTGAGAGTGATCCCCAGCGCCACCCTCTTCCATAGGGGCGGATGTTGTACGTCCTGTTATGCTGCGAGTGCCACCTGGAACGTGATCGAAGGCTGAGGGCGGCAGCTGTGCGAGAACCGTCGGTAGTTTTTTTTTTTGTAATCAAATATATTTACATATTTACACTAGTAATCCCCCATTTGTGAACATTACAAACTAAAAAAAATCCCATATGTATCATGGTTTCATTGACTGTTGGCTTCCGTCATGTGTATAATTACGAGTCACTCTTATCTCTTCCCTTGTCTGCTGAACAGCTAACGAGGGCCTCCGTTCTGGCAGTCTTGATGCCATAGGTAGCAAAACAGGGTTCTCGCAAAGCTTCCACCTCACCGTTCGATGACAGTTCATGTGGCAACAGCGGTCAATCAGGAAACTGTCTCCGGAGTCACGGGCAATGTCTTTAGGAGCTTTTTTTGGACGGGAGGACGGACGGACGGACGGACGGACGGACGGACGGACGGACGGACGGACGGACGGACGGACGGACGGACGGATGGATTGCGTATGATTGCTGTTTCTGATAATCTCGTCTTAGTAGTGTCGGATACTATCAGTTTGCCCTGCGTGCCCACCGCCGCTAGTGCAAACGCTTGTTTCTGTGAGTATTCTGCGGCATCTACATATACCGCTTGTTCATGTTGGCTGTACGTTCTGTGTATATCATTTGCCCTAGCTTTCCTTCTCCCCTCGTGGTGAGCAGGATGCATATTCTTAGGTAGTGGCGTGGCTAGTATTGCTTTAGCGATGCGTTTAGGTATTTCTTCCTTGGTACTCATTGGTGGCAGATAAATGCCTAGTCCTAGGCGATCTAGTATGGCCCTTCTTGCTTTGATGCGGGAACGCCGGTCTCGTTGCATTGTAAATTGTTCTTCCTTAAGCTCGTGTAGGTTTCTGTGCACCTCTAGGGCCAGGAGTCTTTCGGTGGTGGTGCAGTTCGATAGCCCTAATGCGATCTTGTATTCGTGTCTCATTATAGGCTCTACTTTGGCTTTTTGAGTGCTGTCTCATTTTAGATATGGGAGTGCGTAGACAAGTCTGCTTAATACAGATGCTTCTTTATTGTGCAGAGTTCTTTCTCCTTCACTCCCGTCTTTTTGTTGGCAATTCGTCTGATTTGTCCTAATGTCATGTTGACAGTAGTCTTGAGTCTCTCTAATGTCTCCTTGTTCTTCCTGTTTGAGTGAAGGTAGAGTTCCAGGATTCTTATAGTTTGAACTTCCTTTAGAGGGAGCCCTTCAACCCATATGTTAAGTGGAGACGGAGGTTTATAATTTTGTTTGCTCGACGGCCTCTTGGTTTGTCTCTCATTACGAATAATTCTGACTTGGAGGGCAAGCAGGTTAGCCCTCTTTACCCTCCAGATCTTCTATTATTTATACAGCTTGTTACAGGGTATCCTTTACTGATCATCGCTGCCAGTTGTGATTCACAAAGTGATATCACATGTATGGAATGTGTGTTGCAGCCCCGGTAGGGCTGCTAATTCAAGAGGAATTTTGATGCGTGAGAGGTTAAAAAGGAAGGGCGAGAGGACTGAACCCAGAGGCATTTCTTTACCTCCTAGTGATATAGGATGTGATAGACGACAACCTTGCTGTAATCCTTGGTTGTTGCTGTTGTTGTTGCTGTCGTCATTGTCGTTGTTGCTGTCGTCGTCATCGTTGTTGTTGTTGTTGTTGTTGTTGTTGTTGTTGTTGTTGTTGTTGTTGTTAGCCTGTCAAAAGATGGCACATACCCACACAGGACCATCGACCAAGTATTGGGTGGCTATTCACCTGTACTCAGTTAATAAAAAAGAAAAGCGCACGGGAACGCAACACCGCTGGATTCTTTCTCATGGATCCTTTGTGTACCTCCACAGTTTCCTTCCTTTTTATTCTTTTAAAGTTGCAAATAGACGTGAGCGCAATCTCTCGGGCGCTGACGGTACCACGAGAGATTTCTGGGTTTCATCTTGGCGGCCGCAACGCCCATTGGCTGCGTTTGGTAGCGTGGTCCGTTTATTGAAAATATGGTCCACGCTGGCTCGCTCCTCATGTCTTCTCCAATGGGCGCGGCTGCTATAGCCGTTTTTATAGCAGCTTGCCTTCCTATTGATGTTCACTTCTTGAATTTGGACTTCGTATTCCAAAGCTTTTCAGCTCGAACTGAAAGCCCGTCTTTGTGTGGTTCCAGACGGCAAAATCCAAGAAACAGAACGTGCCGCTTGCGTCCTCATACTCTTGTGTGATATCACTTTTTATAGTAAGATACTTTTGACAATACGTTTTTGTGCGGATGGAAGAAGCCTTCTTCTGATGCTCATCTACTAGGGAGTAGTCGTCGACGCGCGCGAGCACATTGTAAGCGACCGCAGTGTGGAATTAGTGAGGAATAGTGGGGCGGCGTTGCCCCAGGCAGCCGCCCCCACCTGGGCCCACGACGCGGGAACCACGTGTCGCGATCTGTCTGTGATTATCAGCAGTCTATTCCATCCCTTTTAGGTGAGACCTGGCTGCAGGACATGTGGGGACGGTTGTTTCTTCCCATAAGATGTAAGCCTGTGTTCTGAGGTACCATTTTTACAATTCGGGCAGGAAGAGTCGAATTCACCCTTGGTGATAAGCTCCAAACCGGAATGACCGAAAAGTAAACGAGTTTTTAATCGACGGAGCGGGCTGGGGGAGGGGGGGGTATATTCGGTGTTCTCTGTATAGGCTGATATCAGCGCAGGTCTGGAGAGTCTCTGCCGGGCGCCCGGGAAGGAGGACACGTCGGCCGCCCGGTTCGTAAAAGCTTGAGCTAAGTGGTCGACTCTCCCGTTCCCGGAGTTCCCATCAGGAGCAGGAACCCAAACTAAACCGATCTGTCGCGGAGGGACGTAGTCTTTGAGTATGCGTGCCGCGGCAGGGCAAACGGAGTTGCTGGATCAGTTGCCGTTGGCGCTTTGGAGTCGCTAAGGACCGTACGAGTGGCAGGGTGAGCGATGGCCAGCGCTATTGCAACATGTTCTGCAGCAGTGGAAGACGAAACCCGCATCGTGGCACGAGGATAATAACCGGCATAATAACCGAAGCGGTGGCCTTGTGGTAGAGCATCCGCCTCGCATTCGGGAGGTGCTGGGTTCGATCCCCAGTACCGCCGGGTACCCACCGGTTTTTAATGGGTACAAGATTTCCCCCGGCCAAGTGCTCGGCTCTTCTGGGTGAGACGTTTGAAAAAGGATCTTGACCACAGTTGCTCTGATCAGCGATAAATTCCGCCGTCAACAACGTTAAATCCGCCTCGTGTGGTAGAAGCCCATTTGTGGCCCTTTTTACCGAAGTCATGGCCTTGTGTTTGAGTGCTTGCCTCGGCTACGGGAGGGCGTGGGTTCGATTCCCGCGGCAGCCGGTCCACCCAGCCGGTTAATCGAATGGGAACAGGTGGTCCCCCGGCCTAGTACTCGGCTCTCTAGGGGTGCACCGCGTGGGAAGGGTAGCCTGCGCCTCAAAATTCTCTTTTGGTTTACCGCAGTCATGGCCTAGTGGTCTGGGCGTCCGCCTCGGCTGCTGGAGGTGGTTGGTTCGAAACCCACCGCCGGACACCCACCGGTAAAAATGGGTACAAGCCACCCCCGTCCCGGCGCCCGGCTTCTTCAGGAGTGTGTGCTTGGAGGCGGCTCCGCAAACCCCGCTGCGCCACTTCGGGGGCAAACCCAGTTTCGAACAATTCAACCTGCAAAGGTGGTTCGTGCTTCACTCCCCAGTGAAGAGTTCGACTCAGGACTCGTACGCTCTAACCAGCGTCAGGTTCAAACACTAAGGTCCCTTCGTCAGAAGCGATTCAGAGTATCACTACGGTCATGGGCTAGTCCGGCTTTTCGGCTGTCCGACTTCGGGAGAAAAATTTTTTAAAAAATTGTCGATCTTGTCTTTATGAATGATTCGGTATCGAATGGGTGCACATGTTGTATAAAGACTACGTACTGTGAAGTAGGGTTTAAAGAACATGAAAATTGGTAAGTGGTCGGTAATATCAGCTATTTTTACACCTGCTCGCACATCGTGTTTTGCGTAGTTTGTAAAGCATAAGTCTGATGATGGTTATAGATTTTTGTGGCGCAATGGCATCTATGGCCCAAGAACGCCATGACACAAGGTATTTTCGAATTCTCAAGGTGGGGTCAAAGATACATTTCCCAAACATTTCACCCTAAATAAGCCGAGCACCAGACCAGGGGAAAGCTTGTACCCATTGTATCACCGGTGTGTACCCGGCGGCACTGGGGATCGAACCCCACACCTCCCGCATGCGAGGCGGATGCTCAACCACTCGGCCACCACTGCGGTATCACCGAAACGGTGGCGGCACATGCTGCACTGCATTTTATATGGCGACGTCTACGTGGACTTTGTGGGAGTCATCCATGTACGTGCCGCCTAGGGCTCGGGCTTTAAGGCGCCGGCATGTGTCCTATCGTCCAGGAAACATTATTTGGCAGGGCTTTGACCACCAGGCTACCGTGCATACCTGTGGAAAGGGGTGGAGGAGAGTGATAGTCGCCCATAGGGCTGATGTGTAACTGGTTTAGAATTTGGCGGCAATGAATGGTACGTGAGAGGCAGTGAATTCGAGCTGTCTTGTAGGCCTCGATTAACTCTGTGAGAGTGTTGTGCCCACCAGTTGAAGGAGGCGTTGTGCGCTGGTATAAGAGGGCAGCCTTGGGGCTGCCTTATATGGCACATGGATGGCACCTGTCTACCAATATTTAGTCTATTAAAAAAAGACTATGGACTAAAATGGGACATTAGCGATGTGCAGTAAACGTCGATAATCTCTAGCATCTCGGAATTATTTCAGGCTCTTAAATAGGGGCGGAGAATCAGAGAAAATGTGTGCGCTCACAAAACCCAGGAAAGAAGTTTGGGACATAAGTACATATGATGGCGTAAAACCTGCCTGCTTAAGTTGTAACCGAGAGCAAGTCAACAAGATTAAATGACTGCTGCAGAAAAACGGCTACTATCGTCACCGAGAGCATGAATATGAAATTAAATGCTCTGGCAAAACAAATTCACACAATCTACAGAACCCATGCTGTTTACTACGGGACGCAATGTGCCGAGGCAACCGCCATGGGAAGAGCAGCTTGCCTCGCCTGCTGTTTGCATGACAAAAAGATGACGCACCCGTACTTAGCAGCGACTATTGAATGATTGTTTCCCAGCTTCAGGGGGAATAAAATCGGCACATTCACGCCAATTCCGACGCTGAGCTTTCCTGCCAAGCGTAGCACGCTTGTTACGTGATCTATGTTTGGCGGTTGTATCTGCTGATAGTCAACTATATATAAACGCGCAGTTTACACACGCAGCGGAACGCCCCGCGACTTTTCGGATGCTACAGACAATCCTAAACCGCCTTCTTTTGCGCGCCAGTCGCTGTGGGCAAATGAGTCTCGCAGTGGTTCATGCCGTAACAGTCGCAGCTGCCTCCCCGTTCCACGTCACTCCAGGGGCACTTGAAGGCCTCGGTGAACTGACGGTCCAAAGCTGCCATATCGTTGCAGAGCTGTCTTCCATCCGGCTCACCACACTCGACGAAGCACAGCAGGCGGAAGAAGAGTTTGTCGTTGTTGGCGGACGCCCGGTTGACAGCGCTCCTCTCGGCGGTCGCCTGCTCCGCTGCTTCCGGTACCGGAATCGGTGCCTCTCCCAGAAACCTGGCCTTCAGGAACTTGGCGAGCAGAGCAGACCAACGAGAGCGCATGATCGCCCTGGCCAGTCGCCTGTCCACGAGCTGCCCTAGCGCCCTCGAGGCCGAGCTGGCGAAGCACCCGTCGATGTATCGATGCGCCCACGACGGGAAGTAGGTGGCGTCAGAGTCGAAGATGGAGCGCAGGATGAGCGTACCGATGGTTGCATAGCGCGTAGCTGCGTGGCGACAAGGGAAAATTTAACACGTTATCTTAACGTTAAACAAAAAAATGCTGACATGCTGAATTATTTTACGCCATGGTAAGTTATGTTGTATTATGGTACGTTATTTAGCGGTTAATGTACTACAGCAGCACAAGACAACGATGGACGTCAACGTGGAGGACTCCATATTTATTTAGACCACCTGCAGTTTTGCTGTTTAATTGCATTCACAGCAACATGGGCGTTTTGCATTTCTCCGTGACACACTGACATTGTGACAATGATGCGATTCTGCCTCTGAATAATGCGTGTTTTTCCCCACAGGAAACATGATAATGAAACCAGAGTTCTTTGTTCTTACCAGAGACTAAACTTCGCATGTAGTCCACATTACGAAATACGGGCTCTGACTGGGCTAAAATTCAGAGGTTAAGAAAATGTTTTACCTGTCGTAGCGTTGAGACGAACTGCTCAGCACTGCTCAAAATGGGAACATAGCATAAAAAATAAGTTGTAGGACGCCGCCCAAAGTTCACACTCCCAACTCATTGGCGGCGCGACTGTAAAGTAACCCCTGCAAATTAGCCACTGGGGCTAGTCGAAGCACAGTTTCCCAAGTGGTATAGTCATAGAGTTCTGAATGAAACAAGCACGGTTGCATTTGCAATAAACGTTTTCAGCAGTGCCATTGATATCGCTGTTCAGCACTATTAACATCATCATCCAGCAGTATGTCAGTAACATGAGTGAAACACCAAGAATCCCTGCCAAAGTTACGTTGGGTGCTTTCTCCTAGGAAAATACTTCAAATACTATCCAGATCGAAATGTTACGGGACGCATGTTCTAGAAAAAAATGCTTGAACTCTGCCTTGCGACCATATCGTGTTGTCTTACCAGTGGCTACAGCATGCGGGCCCCTCAGAACTAAGGTGACGATTTTTTTTTTTTTGTAGCGAAAGCTACACTTCGCTACCCAGTCGAGAATTTCATCGTGACCCTGGGAGGCCGATAGTGCGCATGCGCGAAACCAGGGAGGAGCAGCAGGTGCGCGGCGCATGACGTCAGAGTTCACCGCCGCCGCCGCGCGAAGAGCCGTGCCGGCCCGATTATACGCCCGCCGGCGCCGCGCGTGAATGCGCGCGCGGCAACCGGAGAAGGGCAGCTGATGCGCGGCGCACGACGAGCTCGGCCGCCGCCGCGGCCGCGTGTGGGGTCGTGTGGATAAACTTCGTATGTGTGGCTGTGTGCATAAAAGCTGAGGTGATACGACTCGGTGTGATGATTTCAATAGGAAACATGACTCTCTTACTCGATAGATGAAAGAGGTGTTGTCAAGATGGAAGGACGTTTCAACTTCCACACGGAAGTCTTGTTCACTGATTTGATCAGTGAACAAGACTTCCGTGTGGAAGTCGAAACGTCCTTCCATCTTGACAACACCTTTTGGTCGGCGCTTCGTTATTTTCGCCAATGTATTCACCCGACCAGACGAGATTTCGTCGAACCTTAGATTTCAGATGAAAGAGAAGTTTGATCTTAACTTAGCTAGCTATACTCGCATTCAGACTACAGAGTTGGGAACTACCATTGACTTTGTGCATCTGAGAGAAACCAACCAGTCTAAATACTGTGAGACAACTGCGTGTTACTTTACCGATCATCGGGCAGTGTTTATCTCTGTTAAAACAAATCAATAAATCAACAATGTGTTTCACCGAATACTTCTTCAATGCTTAACATTATAGTCGCAACAACAAGCTCAACAACATACATAACCAGGGGGGAACTGCAGCTCTTGCTACGTATATCCTCGCATAGCTGAGCTAAGCCACTGTCAATTTTTTCTCCTCACAATCGCGACCCATATACTTTAAACGCGATAGTACTTTGTTCCCGGTCTCAGGTTAAGGCAATAAGAACGGGCAAGGGGGGCGATCCATCAGGTCCCAATGACAACCCGTTCGGGGACTATCACCTTGAGGCGCAGTGCAGCCGTGCGCGTCGGCTTATTTCTTCCAATCCAGAAATTCCATGTTCACGAGCCGTCCAATGAGATTGTTCTCTAGGTAGCCCGAGGAGAGGACGCTGCAGTAAGCGCAATATTGCTGCCTGTTGGGCTGGAAAGTTATCCTAGCATATTCCGATCACTGTAAACAAGATCAACCCTCTATTGGGGTAAGAAGGGAGCAAACTGTCGTCTAGCGCACCCCGTTTTAGGGGCAGGGTAAGCCACCAAAGTCCCGGGGCCGCTTTTGATCGCTGCATATTCGGAATGCTTACTCCTGGTAACGGGGGTATATTCCCACTGCAAAGCATAGTAACTTGATGCAGTCAGCGATGGCAGGAGATTTTTAAACGCTGCACCGGGGCTCTTGAGGTTATAATATAGAGGAGATTTAAACCTCAGTTAAAATATTTCGGAACTGCTAGAACTTTGCATGTTTTGAAGAAGGAATTTGCGTTGCCAACCGTCTACCCTCGGGTTGGGCGGCATGCACTGAGCTTTAAAGGTAGAGCGCAAGAGGGCAGCTTACTTCCTTCTTACTTCCGTATAGGCCAATTTGTGTTCAGAGTGCACACTATTCGCACCGAAGTAGGGTGCATAGTCTTGGAGTCTTCTACTAGTCTCCTTAGTCATGCCTGTGTAGACATATCGCCTAATGCTGAACAGGACTGCGCGCTGAATAAGTCCTATGTTCGCACTCGTCTGGAGGCTGCGGTCCGCGGAGACGTCCGCGAAGACGCCGGTTCCGGACACGTAGGTCGAGCTGATGAGGAACTGGCCGTCGCCGCTGTATCCGACGTGACCTCGAAGCTGAGGCAGCCAGTACTCCTTAGGGGCAGGTTCTTCCTCGCCTACTCCGGCTGCTGTCACGGCGGCCAGGTTTGGCAGAAATTCCGGCCCCAGGGTAGCCAGCAGGGGCATCGCGCGTAGGCTCTCATTGCCGGCTTCGTCTGTAGCAGGAAAACGTGGTGACAGCGTTGGCTAAATGTTGATAATATACATTAGAGGTTGTAGCACCCCATTATCCTATACCGCTAAGGCCAGTTGCAGACAGCAGACGCGCAGATCACCCCGAAGGTACAGCTGCGCATGTGCTTTTGGCGGCGGCAGTTTACGGTAAGTGTGCTATATAGCTCCCTATTAGGTGCACTTTTGAGACCTGTGAATTCTCCGCTCTGAAAGCGTCACGAAGCTGGAAGCGACCATGGGAGCAGTGTCTCAGTGTGCTTCATGCCGACTAGCTTCGTTCTAACCGCGAAATAAAATAGCAATGAATTTTTACGCTTCGCCGTCGAAAAACAGGCTATGAGCTAGGAGAGAATGAAGCAAAACGCGACAAAAATTTGTCATCCATGAATTTTTTCTATTATTCGCAATTGGCTACAATAAAAAAAAAACAATTACTTGCTACAGTCCTTGCATCGCACTCCGAAAATTTGATAATGCCAAGAGAAGTTGAACACTGCAGAATTTTACAGTATAAATTCAAAGTGGCGCATTCTGCCGCGAAAACGGGAGCAAAGTGAGACTGTTCACGGGGTAAAATGAGATTCCCCCAAAATAAATAAGTTACTCAGGACTGTAGCTCACCTAAAGTCGGCTCCAAATGCACTGACCAATCTTTCTGAGCTGTGCAAAACACTATGACCGCACTCGGTAGCGTTTTTATTGATGCATGTATTTTCTGTTTATTCGCATTAAAAAAAATAATAATAATAAATTTTTTACAATAAATATTTGTTCACATATTACAAAATTTTCATCCAGCTCGTACAAGCACAGTGCCGACTGCGAGGGTGGCTTGGCAGACCATAGCGGCGTTGAATATATAGAACTCTAACATAAGCACAGCCTGTGTGAAAAGTATGCAGCAAACAGGGTTTACTTCAGGGTCACACCATATGGTGCGTTTTGCAATGTTACCGTTCCGAACGTCTAGGATGTGAGAAGACCAGTTTTTTTTCTCACCTCCAGAGCATACAATTTACATGACCGTTACAACAGCCCGTTACATGGAATAGCAGAAACCTCACTGGGCTGTAATTTTTGAAAAAGGCTGTATATGTACAACGCAAAAAGATCAACAGCAAATAAAAACACCATGTTTACCTCACTTTCCGTGCCAAATCTAAAACGATAACAAGACACTTCGTAAAGATTTTGCCTGTAATAGATAGACAGCGTCGATAAGAGTCCAAAAGATACGAAACAATGGACGGTCAGAAAGGAAGGAATTATACGTCCGATACTACCCACAGTCTGAGAATCATTTTTGCCGAACTGAAATTCGGGGCGCAGCTACAGCAAAGAAGCTCACTGAAGTAAAACGACCTATACAAACTTTGTGTGTATCTTCCATATTAAAAAAAAAAAACACGATTTAACACGAAGTGTTTATATACTGAAGAGGACGTCTTTTGAGAAAGTCTGTCTTGAAAATAAAAGAAAATAATTTTTGCACAAGCTGTCACATTCCACTGCTCACGAATGAAAGAATGTCGCATCAACGCGTGATATTTAACAAATGTTCTCTACGATAGAGAAATAGATGCCGAACAGAAGAACTATAAGATCAAAAGCATTGAGGTAAGGGCAAGGCGCTTGTCCTTTCATTTCCTCGTCTGTTCGCCGTCTTGACGAGTAATTTTCTACCGTGCATAATAACGAACTGGCCAAACATTGTGCTTTTATTTATGATATTAGCGGCTGTAAGTACGTTTAGTGGCAGTTTTATGAAGGATTTAATTTAGTACACTTAGCTTACATGTAGGAGCTAACCCGTAAATTGTAGCACATTTTATACGAGATTCGCCCAGGGAATGGGATACCAATTTTGCCATTGATAGATTACATTAGGCATAAAGGTCTGCGCAAACAGACCGTAACCTTTATGCCACCTCAAAGCCTCCGCAGTGCGGAAATTTACTTGAAGGGGTGGGCTGAGCAGACTGAGCAGACAAGTTGCACAATGGCAGTTTTAAGACCAGAACAGGCTAGGAAGTTCAATGGCCAGGCTTTGTGCGTGCCCTGGTTACGTAAGCTTCTTGACTGTCCAGCCTTCTTAGCGACATTTTCAGTTTTAGTGTTACACCTATTATCTTTCACTTCGTACCTACCGGCATGCGGTTGTCGGTCAGATGGAAAAGAGCTTGCTCCACTATGAGGGGGGCGTTGTGCAAGTCACCGTTCTTGCTCGTCAGAAAGGCTGCGCCGCTTAGGTTTCGACGAAACATTTTGCTTTTTCTGGCTTTTACGTCTCTCCACTTTTTTACTGTTCAGCAGTGACTGCGTTTAGGGAAAACAAGAACGCGTAGTGGCACCGGAGCTCCTTGACGCGCTTTCAAGAGCTTTCTTCCTTTTTTCTTTACGCTAGTCAATAACTAATGTTCTCCTTTTGCGTATCAGGATCATCGATAGGAAGCTATAAAGCAAGGGCGTAGCTTTGAGACAAACAACAGAACCATTATTATTATTTTAGGCCCTGGAAAACATCAGAATGTAGCGTTTTGCCCTGCGTGTAGCCTTGTGCTAAAATGATTTCCTCGCAAGTACAGGAGGAGCAAGATTTTTTACACTTAGAATCAGAATAAACTAAAAGTGAACTTTGATTCAGAGTAAACGAACAACCATTTGTAAAAAATAAGCCCAGGTGCCCACATAAATAAAAGCAGCACGCGATTCGCATATCATTGCAATGATGCCTCCCCGTCGGAAATTAAGAAACATTGTTTGTCCATGAGAAACCACACTGCTGTCCCCGAGCAGCCTGAGCAGGCAATAGCCATGGCGGCTTCAGTTAGGAAAAGCGTGAAAAGTGTTAAAAGACAATACCACGCTCTGTTTACCGCACCTTTACTGGCGGTAATCCAAGGCGCTATGCCGACTGATTTTCACAGTACCGAAACATGTAACATGACGAAATTCGCGACTTTTGGACCGCTCTTTTGTTCACTAGGGCTCACTTAGCTTTTTTTTTTTCTCAGCGTGTAAGAAACCAAGAAACCAATCTCCTCAGCCTTAAATTAAATTGCAGTGCATGTGGGGCTCGTCGTGAGAGGTAACTATGAAAAAAATCGCGTTTAAAAGTTGGGTGGCGCTAAGAAAAAAAAATGTTGCGTCTGAGTTGCGTTGCTGAGTGGAAGGTTTTAAATGAATACCGAACAGTTTAACGCTCCCTAAATTTAGCACGCTACAGATTGTTCTGCATTTATTCACCATCGAAATGCCACTGGCACAGCCACTGAGACCACGGCGCTGGTATAGAAGAGAAAATGCCCCACTAAACTTGAGATCACAGATAAGCTGAACTATAGGGGTACCAACGAAATGCCTAAGTAGATGTTGGTGTGAATAACATGAATGATGAGGATCGCTTCTATGAGAAGTGATTACGAAGATTATTAGCCCAAAGCCAAAGCCACTGAGACACTGCAGAGGGTTATTATCGAAAGATGTCGTGGTGGTTCCTCCAATAAACGCAACCAGCGTTCGCAGCCATGATCAATATGACTACAGATATTTAGGTGAGGCCTGAAAGACGTCCACCACAAAAGTAAATATGTACCGTATATGAAGAGCCGTGCTTTTACCAGCCGGTCCGTGTCGATAAGGACGCCACCGTTCACTCTCCTGTCGTTCTTGAGAGTGGCCACGATGTCCTGGAAGAGGGACCGGGCAGCAGTGACCTCACCCTTGCGCTGAAATGTCCGCGCCACCCAGAGTGGATACAACCGGCCGAAGTTCTCGGCAGTCACGCCGAGGCAACTGGCCACGTTCGTTTCTACAGGCGTCACCTTTGCCTGTTCCTCGGTGGGCGCATACTTCATCACCTGCGGCCGGGCAGAGAAAAAATTGGCAGTGGCTTGGCTCGGCTATGCCAGCATATACGTAGCGAAAGCTAAGGCATAGCTTGGTTAGCCTTGGTTAATCTTAATTGCAAGTCCAGGTTAGTCTGATCGCCTGGCTAGTTATTGTCACGTGGTTCGTCACGCGGTTGGTCACGTGACCAGTCACGTGGTTGGTCACGTGGTGCGGTGCGACCACGGTGGGAATGCGAGCACGGCGAAACAGCGAGTTCGAGGCCAATGCAGCTTTCGCTACAAAACATCTTGTGTATGTGGCGTTTCCTCCAACACAATCCTGCACGTGCTGACAGGATTTGGTGACAATCGCACCTGGAGTCACTAGCTAACATCTATCTAAAAGTTTAGGTTGCTGGTATTTCAAAGGAAGTTTTCGTTTTAAGCCTTCGTGTCTGGTTACTGGCACCTGTACCATGGCTGATTTAACAGCTGTCATGGCGGCGCAGTGCTGTAGGAGCGTTAAAAATTGAACAGTGAACTCAACGCTCTCGTCACGCACCTCATGAATCGTGCAAAACCTGTCAACATACCGGGTAGCTAGAGCCATTAAGCATTCTGTTCTATGGTGGCTCATTAAGTATTCTGTCCTACGGTGGCTCAGTGGTGAAAGTCGCCTCTCTGGCCATAACTACTCGCACAGTTAACGGACTGGGCTTCCCAGGGGATTTAGGTTCGAAATAATCGCTCATAAACATCAAACGCAGCGGTTCCAAAATGCCTGATATAACATTTGTTCCAAAACTATTCTAATTTTAAACAACGGGCCACTATGTACACTGCGATACTTTAGAACCAGTCGGCTAAATAAAGTTTAATTTTTGAATAATCTAAAACTCCAATAAAATTTTCTGGTGCCTCCAAACAAGCGGAAATGGGATTTCCATTGTACATTGCCGTGATTTTCGAAACATGCAGATAAACTGTCTAAAACTGACATTTTAACAACATGGTTGCCGCATCTCAAGGTTTAAGGCTATAAACCAGTGGAAACATGCGTTCGCATACGTCGCGCCGTAACGACGGTTCTCACTCGTACACAGACAATCAGACACATAAATAGGCTATCAAAAACATACATAGCCTCTCAAGCACATAATCTGGCCAGCAGATTGAATCTTCGCTGCCGCCAGGTAATTTTATACAGAAAATATCAGGTTCTTGTCATGAGCCACGTGGTGAAACAAGTGGCCTAGAACGCTTTCCCGAGTTGCTTGCAACTGGTGTAGTTTTCCGACAACTCTTACATCACATACATGAATATACTAAGTTTCCAGAAAAAGAGTCCACTGCAATGCCTTATATTCCTCCGCTAGGAACTATACTGGAGTTGCAGTTCTCCTGCTTCTCCAAGACTATTTCAGTCGTCTCCAAAGCTCAGAAACGAGCTGTGTAGTCTACTTCCTAATCATTAAAAAAACACTGCACGGACCACTTTTGCTGTGGTCGTTAGCTACCGTGCCGCGTTGCCTTTCAACTCGTCGCTCAAATTTCGGCAAAATATCTTGCCTTCCAAATAAGGCACAAGATTTTAGAATAACCTCCTTCATTAACTATACTTTTTTCTTTTTTCTCCGTGTCTTTCTGCGTCCCCACTTTTTCTTCACTTCTCTCCTATAGCGACGCCTACATAGAAATGCTGCAGTACATTGTCACCTTTTCCATTCTTTTCGTTTATTTACAACGTTACTGGCACCAGCAAGTTCTTTCTTTTGCTGCGTTTTATTCTTATGCGTTTTTATTTTCCTTACGTCTGCGTTCCCTCATTGCTAATTTGTTCTCCTGTAATAGATACCACTTCGCTCAGTAATCTCCTCTGTGCAACGCGGTACTGGAATTTAATAATACAAACCGAACAGAGAGCATATCTGAGCTCGATCGTCGCTGGCAGGCCTTGGTTGTGTACGGTATGGTTTGGCAACAAAAAAATGACTGGGCGGAGGTTGTGACCTTCCGTGAAAGACGATGTTCATATTGCATGCTACTTCATTCACAAAACTGCTCTCTGGCAGTCCTTCCTAGGAAAGCTAAGGCTAGCTCAAAGTCTAGACTGCGATGAAATTTTATCAAGTGAGGTATCAACGGCAACGAACGACTGCCGTCATTGACCGAATCACATGGGATGAGAATGACATTTTGAAGGTCATACAGTTCCTTGTTCACGATATGGAGACAATAACGGTGAAGATAAACGGGAACGCAAACGTGGGAGGGAGTGGCGCGGAGTGAGGTGGGCGGATGAGATTACGAAGTCTGCTCGGTGTGGTTGCCGCAGCTGGTGCAGGATTGGTTTATTTGAAGAACAGTAGAGAAGGCCTTTATCCTTCGGTATCTTGGTTATACTAATGATAATAATATCCGGAAAGGAATCCGCATGTGCTCCGGTATGTCTTTCACATAGTCACTGGGTTGGCGGAATTTCTTCAAGCGCCGACCAACCGTCCTAAAAAATGAGGTTCCGGCCTCACTACGGGGGTCTTGTTTCCGCGTTACCGCGTTTTGCCTCTGTTCCATGGCTGTATAGACAAAGCACAATAAATTGAAATTCAAAAATTCAAACAATTTCCGCCATGAACATACGCGAACAGACGGGTTTCCGTCAAAATCTGGATATAGGTCACTGGGTTCGTAAACGTCAGAAAGTATAAAAAAACTGACGTGCATGCCGAGCCATCTGCATCGGAGAAGTTAACTGCTGCGGAATACTGAGTTTGTCGACACCGCTCAAGATAACAGTACTGGAGGTGGATCAGAAAGATAGGAAATGGCGACTCCGGAGCAATCTCACAGGATAACGCTTCTTATCATGAATTAAACAGCATCGTAAACTCAGGTAATCGCTTAAATTCGTGGCTTATCGCAGCGTTCCACCTTATAATGTTTAGCGTATGAAAGGCATCCACAGTTAGTTTTATAGACGTATATTTGCTCAAAACTGTCAATTTATAAGTAATTCGAGGTAACCACTGTATGAAACATTTGTTATTGATTGCCGAAAAATTGCGGCACCTATATCTGTAGAACCATTGAATGGAGTGACAGAGATTAGCAAGGAGATGTTGAATGCCAAGATAAAAATCACAACTGGGCACACGCTTATTCTCCTCGCGTGATTTTACTCGTTTGACTGGCTTGAACCTTCTCTGCCTGCGTGCGTCATGCCACTTGCGGTGTCTGAATGGTTCAAACGGACTTACCTGCGCAAGCAATACAACGAGAGCATAGAGGCCGGCTGCCCGGAGCTGCTGCTGCCTCAGGTAACCGATGATGCTTCGGATGGAGTCCGCTCCCCTAACTTCCACCCCCGTCTCGTTCTCGCGCTCAGTTCTCAGAATCGATGGAAGACCTCTTTGCAGAGCATCCCGCCACAGGAGTTCCGGTGCGATGAATTTGAGCTCGTCCGGGCTACGCAGCGCTGTCCACGGCTGGTCATCGGCTTTGGCTCGGCCACTTTCAACGCGACGGTCGATAAGAAACAAAGCAGTTGAGTTCGTACTAGACGATAACTCAGCGCCGAGATCATGGATTACAGAGGAGACGAACTGCTTGGCCTCCTGCAAGCGCTGGGAAAACGTAGATGCCAGCGTCTCTCCCACGCTGACGCGGTACGGACGTCTTCTGAACAACTGTATACGAAGGAACGAAGGCAACCCGCTTCTCAGAGCCGTGCTGACCGCGAGATCGAGCAAAGCGCCGAACGTGGAGGCTTGCGTCCACCTCGAAGAGTCGGTGGCGATCGCGGCCAACACAGCCGTCACGTTGCTTGCCTTCCTGTAGCCAGCGGCCATCGAGAAGCAGCTGGAGTAGAACAGCGCCATCTGGTCCTCAAGGCCGAGCTGCTCGGTGGAGTTCTCGATTCTAGCGGCCCGGCTCAACAATGCGTCGGCAACGCGCCGGTTGAAGGCGCGTACGTGTTCCTCTCTGTAGGGCACCCGGTGAGAGCTGCCCGCTCGCCATCGGCCGCATACGTTCTCGTAGAAGTCGACACAAGGCTGGGCGTCGGGATTCATTGCATCTGTCATGTACCTGGGGAATGACGACGACAGAATGTTGCGTTGTGCACACTAAACAACGTGAGGCCGCCCGCTGTAGGCACAGGTTCACATTAAGCAGCGCGAAAAAAATAAGGAGACAACAGAAGGCACGCGTGCTTCGACTTCCGTTGTTGTCGCGCCGGTGGTTCTTTATGTGAGTACACATCAACTGGCTAAACTTGACACGGCAGGCACAGGTTTGATCTGCCAAAGATTAAAGGTTCTGATAGAAGCGCATGCGCGCAACATTTACAATAGTGCTAAATGCAAGAAGGCAGTGCCTGGAAAATGGTGAGTCTAGAGGGTGTGTCTCCCGGAGTTGTGTTGCAACGTTAACTCTTCAAAAGCGCTCACCAAGGTTTAACGGTGTAGATCGAGCATCGATAAAGATACCCCTCGTCCCTCTTGAAAGCTTCCAAATTTGTACCTCTATTATTTGGCTCCCAAATATTCAGGTAAAATCAACCTGATTGTAGGCGAGCTATTATGAGCACCTCGACACATTTGTAAGGCAATGGGCCGGAGCTGCTGCCGATGCCTGTGTTCGCAGCAAAGTCCCGCAAATATGTAAGAGCCACGTTTCACCGGGTATCCACTAGCATATAGAGGACTCACTTCTTGAATGTGTGCCAACTTCTACTCGAAATCAAGAAACATATTGTCGGGATCTAGAGTAGTAATCAAAGACAACGAACACACCAGCCCTCGCCACTCCTGCCAACTGTCGCAAAATAAATTTCTGCTCTCTGCTTATGACGTCACCATAATGCAGGAACCATCAAAGCGCGATCTGTACAGGTGTTAATGGAGTCTCTTCATTTCATCGCAAGTTGATAAAGCACGAAGATACGGGCTGATCAGAAGAAAAATTGGGAAGGTATAATAGTAACGACTTTTTTTCCATTCGTAGAACCTCCTCTACTATTGAGAATCGGGTGATCCTTAAGACCTCATGAAAAGCGCGAAAATCAATGAGCGAGCCGTGAAGCAGACTGGCCATTAAGTTGAAGAGATACTGATGACTGAAGGTTTCGCGGCCCCGAAAGGTTGCACTAATGCCCCAAACATGTTAGGTTCTTTGCAGCGCCCGCATACGCACAGGGTGACGTTCTGGCATCCTGACATTGAAGCATCGCCAGCGCAGAGGGCCATGAATTCGGGGGCGGCCAGCAAGGCTTCCGCTGTCTGGTTCCGGCTGCCACGGATGTACATGCCGATGTACACCGCTGTGATCACCGCCGCGATGAGTACCATAACAAAGCAGCACAGAGCCTCGGGCGGGAAATCGCAGTAGCCGGTTGGACCAGCGTGACTGGCGGCAGTCTTCTGATCTGTCGCCTTGGCGGCCGCGGACTCGCTGGGGTGACTTGTGACTGGTGACTTGTGGGTGATGACCACTCTGTGTTCAGCAGCCGCTGGGCCTGTTGAGGAGCAAAGAGCGGCACGGCTTGGGTGTTTTGCCCTGCAGGCGCACTAGCAAGGTGCGTTCACGCACATCGAACGTTAGCTCGATAGATCTTTCCTGTACTCACGTACATTAAAGTACACAGCTGTTATCTACTCCAGTTATAAGTCCTAAATGCGGTTGGGAATCAAAATAACGCACACCATCTCCTCACACAGTCACCTCATGAACTGTGCATCAAAAGAGGCACTATGAAGGAGCTCCGATATTTGTTCCTTGGCACAAACCGGTGTTTTCCTGCCAGCGACGAAAGAATTCCCAACTTCCTTGTACTTCACTACTAGATGACTTGTGGTTTTGAGTTTAAGTACCTATTCCTCCAATCATGCAGCTACTCAAATGAGCATGCTAGGATGACGCCTGTCAATGTTTGGGGAGGCATAGAGAACTACCGCACAGCGCATGCAGACAGCTCGCCATTAACTTTTGGATCTGAGGCGGACTGACTTTTACCTGCGTTCAGGGGAGCACACGTATCTCAGAAATATATCTTAGGTCGCACAGAAAACGATAACTGATTTACATGTCTCAAGAGGATATCACTGATGGCACAGAAGAAGGGCGTGTGTTGTCAGCTTTATTTTTAAATTTTTGTTGTACCTTCAATGTAGTGGCAGTGCACAAAACAGCGCTGTCCGATCCGTGAAGTGAAACCAACATTTTTTTCGGCGCGCGTCCTTAGCCGGCCACGGGTTCACTATGTAAGTAAAAAGGTGTTGATAGTTGTGATGATGACTATGGATTTTTATGGATCAAGGGCACCTATGGCCAAAGGCGCCATGGCGCAAGGTATTTTAAATTCCTCAAGGTTGGGCCAAAGACCCATTTTCCATGCATTTAACCCCTGATAAGCCGACCACCAGGCCAGGGCAAAGCTTGGACCCATTGTTTCGCCGGTGGGTACCTGGCGTGGTGATCGAACCCCCGTTCTCCCGTATTTGAGGCGGACGCTCAACCAATTGACCACCGCTGCGGTCGTTGCTAGATATAATGTTTCAACCTGGCGCCGGAATGGCAAAAATACCTGCATATTCCAATGAGTTGGTGATAAGACATCGTGATAGCAACAATCGACGACTTGTATGCTGTGATATACGCTAATGAACGATTTGGCGGTCAAGGACGAATCGCTCGACGTTCTCAATGCCTGGCGCGCTTGTCATCTCCTTTACGAGATATCTAATATTCCGAAAGGCTGCTTCCAATCAGGGAACAGCTACAAAAGGTTTTGTGTCAAACTTTGAATGAAAGAAAATAGCTGCACAAGACAGCTGCGCCTGCTAGCACTGTATGCATTCTGGAGGGCGTTAAGACGCAACCGAGTATAGATAGTCCAATTTGGTAATGTATGATATGGCATGGTATGTGGTGTTCATCGTCCTTAATATTGCTACACGTAGTCTGTGATGAACTCTGTTGTCGAGGGCTCCAAGTTGATTTCAACCTCGTGAAGTTTTTTGACGTGCACTGACATCGCCAGTACACGGGCACTCAGTAGTAATGCTGTCCGGTGCATTCATGGTGCAATTCAAGGAATCGGGGCACCGATTCGCCTAACCTATCATAGCCACCTCTTCTCCAGGGACAGTAAATAAGAATGGCAGCTCCGTTGAAATTTAGAGCACTAAGATCCCAGAACGAGCGTTAGGAATAGATCACCAAGCATGTCATGCCGGCAAGACAACTGCTTTAATCAAGACGCCACGCCTGCAACCGCTCTTAAGGAAATGCAATTTTCAAGCGTGTCTCCTGCGGTGCAAATGCTACCGACTCAGATCCATAATCGATCACCCCCACTTTTCAACCTCAGCCAGGTTACTTGCACGATCCGTTACTGTTCTTCAAAAGCGGGGAGTATCTGATCATTTCACCAGGATTGCAATGAAAAGTTCACTCATACAAAAGTTCAGCGCCACGAACAAATGCAGCTCCTGGGATTAAGCCCGACTGAGTCAAAAAGGGTTTTTTGACAGCTCCTCCAAGTGCTAAATTTCTCTAACCATCTGAAACTGCGGTAAAAGAAATCAGTACACACTACTTTTCAGATACACAAGCTTGCCGAGTTAACACACAAAACACCCTAGCAGAAACCTTTTCCAGTCCAGTCTCGTTCGTGACACTCTAATCCCATGGCATTTCATATTTATTGCGCGGAAGCCCCTAGAGTTAGCGAGGTGTTAACTAATCCTTAGAGTAATGCCGCCCAACGTACCGGGCTCCCTTGTCTCCGTCGATACCCCAGTTGTGGCGGCAGTAGTTGCAACCGTAGAGGCGTCGACAGCGGCTGTGCTCTCGCTGGGGTTGATACTCGTGCCGGAGCGGGCGGCCTTCGCTGACAACCCAAACCTTGCCGGGGACAGTGACTTATTCTGAGGTGAGCTTCTCCCGGATGCTCTGCGAGGATAATTTGGGAAGCTTGTATGGTAAGTGTGCTCCAGGACTCCTAAATCCAATTATGACCTTACTTCAGCTTTAGGTCGCGTATCAAAGTCTATTGCCTTTTCTGGAGCATCTAATAGCGTCGCCGCAAAACGTTTTCGCACTGCTCACGTGTGGCATCCGTACTGATCGTTAGTCGCATGTTACAGGTGGTAGCATTTTGCACATAAAATCTCGCTCTTAACATCGCAGGCCCTTACCCTGAAGCGAGTGATATGAGCTGTGAAGCCTGTAATAACCTTTACGCAACTACCGGGCTATACAGCAGAAACTTACCCGAACAGCCGTTTCGCGGCGGTACCTGGTGACGGTATTCCGCGGCTTCTAACTGGACTTGCGTTTCCTGGCTGCCTCAAGGCGATCAAGCTGGCCATGCGGCTTGGAGTTGCCGATGGAGAAACCCGGCGAGGTGATCTTGTTCCGGGGCTGCCCTTTGCGGCCGTCTTCTTGGGACTCTTAGCTCCGGTTCCCCTGGGCGTTGTTCCAGGGCTTGCTGGGGCAGATCCCTTGCGAGCCGTACTTCTGCCAGGGCTGCCAGGTGACGCCGATCCGCTTCCACGATTCTTGTTCGGGTTCGCGGAAAGTTGCTGCTCTGCCATCGTCTCCGAGAGCGATTCGGGTACGGGCAGAGCGATGTCTCCAAAATGGCTGTCTTTATGGTCTATGCTAGCACACAGCGAGATAGCGGACGCTGACTGGCTCACGTTCCGTTCTTCCTGTTCTTCTTCCTCCCTTACTGATGTCGCGTGCCTGTACTAAGCGAAGTTCAGAGGCAGGTGTCGTTTTCTTTGTGAATCCTGATAGAACCCCTTCGTTTCCAACAATTACGGAGCGTCCTGTAGTCCATTAGACTATAGAATTAAAGTCTGTTTCTTGTTTAGTTCTAAGTAATCTGCTAGCGTGCTTGCCAATCCTACCGCTGTCCGCGCGCCATTACGCCGGGCCAACCAACATGCGACGAACCTAATTATTAAGAAGCGCTTTAAGCTACGGGATTTACTCCAACCTTTGAGATTAACCAGAAAAGTATATGCCTAACCGCACAAAAACCTAATCACGGAGCCAGGGGTCATCTTAAGAAAATTGCACTCGAATAGTTATATAAATACCGTCAAATTCAGCTATATGTTTCCAAATTCGTACGGGCTGCATTGCGCCTTCTCCGGTGAAGTGTTTAACTTTAGCATATGGTAGGGGCATACCAAAAAACCCAGCAATATCAACAACCAATTACCCAACAACTAAGGACTGGGAGGCGGCGCTGCCCTGCTCAAATTCGGAAGGCCAGATTTTGCTGGTGAACCGGTCAAGAGCGGCGGCAAAACCCAGTGGGCTCATGGAATCAGGGGCCACCCAGCCATTTTATGCATTAAAAGTTTTTAAACCGAAAGCTTTACTACGCCAGCCAGCGAGCCATTTCGTCTCGTCGCGCACTTCAGCCGTATGCCGTATGCCGTGTGCCGTGGCCGACGAACGGCCTTGAGCCGCCGTTGCCTAGCAACGCTGCAGCTGCGCTCCAACAGATGGGGCTGCCGTCGCCGCTCGCTCCACCAGATGTGCTCCACTGGGGTAGAGGAAGAGGAGGTGTCGCCTCGCGGGGTATATATATATATATATATATATATATATATATATATATATATATATATATATATATATATATATATATATATATATATATATATATACCCCGGAGAGCGCAAGAGACGCAACGACCGAACGAAGCGAGGAGGAGAACGCGCTCAAGAGGCGCCAGAAGAAGGCACCGCACGACTCGAGAAGCGTCGTAACGAAGCTGCGGCTACAAGAAGTCGTGCCACGTCCCGGAGTGACTCTTCATCTGCGGAAGAGACCACTTTGAGTTCTCGAGAGTGTCGGATTGAGACGCTGCGTAGACGACGTGCCGAGGAAACGAAGCTTTCGCAATTCAGCTAGGGTTAATCAGAGCTAAACCACAGTCAATTTCTCTGTCTCGCTCTCTCGTAGAGCGGCAGCCGATTCAATCGCGATACGTCAGTTTATCAGAAGCCAACAACAACAAACAAAATCGCTTGTTTTCAGTAATGTTAAACGAAAAAAAACTAACATTTGTACAGTTAAAACGAGGGCCAGCACCAAACAATAAAAAATGCTAAAGTGTATCGCCCATGTTCCTCTTGTCGCAAATGAAATGTCCCTTGTGCTTATGATCTCTGATGACAGTGGCTTGCTAGGTCATTCAGGAGACGGACCGCAAAGCATGATCAATGAGTTATACAGGCAGAGCAGAATGGGAAGTCTATGAATTAACATGGGGTGGAGCGCATATGTCGTGTTCTCTGATATCATGAATGGCCGCTTACCATTATACCTCAAGAGGAAAGTGTACAACTGCTGTATCTTACCGTTACTCACCTACGGGGCAGAAACGTAGAGGCTAACGAAAAGGATTCAGCTTAAGTTAAGGACAAAGTAGCGAGCCATGGAAAGATAAATGATAGGTGTAACGTTAAGAGACCGGGAGCGGGCAGATTGGGTGAGAGAACAAACGCGGGTTAACGACATCCTAGTCGAAATAAACAGGAAGTACTGGGCCTGGGCAGGGCATGTAACGCGAAGGCAAGATAACCGATGGTCGTTAAGGGTAACGGAGTGGATTCCAAGAGAAGCCAAGCGTAGCAAGGAGCGGCAGAAAGTTAGGTGGGTGGATGAGATTAATAAGTTTGCGGGGATACAGTGGCCGCAGCTGGCAAATCACGGGGTTAATTGGGGATGACATGGAAGAGGCGTTTGCCCTGCAGTGGGCGTAGTCAGGCTGATTGTGATGATGATCATGATGATGCTGATGATACTGCATGGTTACCATCTCGTAAAAATGAAAGGGCGTGAGACAAATTAAAATTGTAGAAAAAGTCATTTTGGGTTTTTACACCAGCCAGCCTAGCAACAAATTTTGCTTATTGCAGGCAGACACGCCGTTTTGCACCTTTGCATCTTGAATACTTTTGGGTAAGATTAGAGACCAAGATCCGATGAAACCACAACTTTGAAATAGCATCGCGACAAAACAGGACACGGAAAAAAAACAGTACGCTTTACTACGGCAGGCCGAAAAGTAGCACGATGCAACAATTGCCACAAGCTCTTCGAACGATGGCCACAAAGTAAGAAACTAAATTATAAGCGTAGTGTGATTATTCTCGAGTTACTCTCGAAACGGACTCTAATGCGAGAAAGGGCCAAGGAACATGAACAGTAAAAAAAATGAATATCTCTATTTTAGGACGGCATGCAGATTGACTCTTTTGTTATTTGTTCCGATAAGAACAACAACAAAAGTAAGCGGCCAGTATTCGATGGAGTGATCGTAAAGAAGGACTTCATTTATTACGGAAGAATCACTTTGGCTGCTGAACCGGAAGTAAAGTCGAGAAACCTGAAGCCGTTTGTTATAACGTAATACGGGTCTTGT
>JARKHS020011491.1:0-32343 GCA_030143305.2 Amblyomma americanum | reverse complement strand
AAGCAGAGAATGACAAAACAATACGGCTGCAAAGATAGCCCTTGCATACAATTACGAGAACCACTGTTCAATCCTTGAGAGTGTGAGCTGGTTGCTGGGTGCTCCGAGTCCTTTTCATAGTATTTACTTACTCTTGAAAACCTTTGTGGTCACTTCTATCCACAAAGTGCTTGGATTCTGTGCCTCTGTTACCAAGTAATACTGCAATCTTTAAGCCTATGATTCTTTACAGAAACTTTTCCAGAAAATTTTCAACTTTCAATATGTGCTAAAGATCCATCAATAAATCGCCAAAAAAACTGTCGCCACTGGGCACTCACGTGGTTCCTGGATGCAGGGCATATTTCTTCTTTTCGAGGCGCACCTTGCTGGCGAAGACGTCATGCCGCTCTGTTTTCTTCCACAGGTAGTAGAAGTGCACCAACTCTCCAACCGAACGGGTGCGTACCTGCACACGTGATTGGGCGAGGCCGTTTTACTACTCAACTCTTTCCAGAAGTGTGCACATGACAAACAACAAAACACTTACTCCAACTCTAAGCTCTGGACAGTGAAGACTGTGCTGCTGACTTTACATACAGGGCCCGTTTTTTTCAGGATTGCAGTTTTTCAAAATCCAGGGCACCATTTCAAACTGACCAGTTTACTGAAGTTTATAAACTCTCAGTTTATTGAAGCAAATATTTAGTAATGCAATCCCCCAACATTGGTGCAATAAAAATTGTTTTTGCTTCGTCTTGAGAATGAGAGTTTGCGGGATTGTTTTCACCAGTGAAAAGCGATTGTGAATGCTTAAATGTTGCAGGATGGGAAATATACTACGGAGATGCTTATACACAGTCACACTTCTCCAATTTTTCTTTCTTACAACCGGTTTCTCTCTCATCATTGCTTGCAAATGATGCACACCTACTGCACCCATTTTAGGGAAATCAAGTTTGGGATGCAGTTTCCAAATGATACCTCAGTTTAGCTGCATGCAATGCCAAAAAATGCACCTTAAAAAGCTAGTTTTCAATATAAATATGGCTGGTAATCGTCAATACTTGCTCAGGCTGCAGATATTAGCTAAATTTGAGTTTTATCCAAAAACTGAGGAACCCAATACATGCAGTCCCCAAAATGCAACAGCAACATGACACTGTCACAGGACCCAAAGCAGCGATGATGCTCCTACCACATGGAAAGTTGCCAGCATCATTTTAGTGCGATAGCATTCAGGTTGTCGTCGCACAAAAAATTTCCGGCTTCTCTGTCCAAATTCCCTGATTAGTCAAGAGAGGTCATTGACCTTGTAACATCACAACCTGCCTTGAACGCTCACCCCGATTGGTTGAGAGAGGTCACGTGGGCTCGTGACGTCATCACAACCTGCCTTGATGGGTCACCCTGATTGGTCGAGAGAGGCCGTGCGGCCTCATGACGTCACCACAACCTGCCCACCGTGCTGGGTGGCAACCTGGTTACCGGATAGTGAGCAACCTGCCTGAAGGTGCTCAAACATTCTTGAATGTGATGACTCATGCATACCATAAAAGGGGCAATGAAACCAGTTCCAACCGGAGCTTTAGTGAGAAAATTGCAAGAACATTAGACACACACTGTAGACACCACAGCAGGCAACCTAAATGCTATCACATCTTCTTTGAGAATGTGGTTAAGAAGGCCCATAATGTTTTTCAGCAAAGACCAATAGTAAATGCCTGCTGCAGGGGGGGGGGAGTTCCCACCTTGTGAAGCTGGATGAGGTGGAAGTCCTTGCCATACAACCGGAGGCCGCTCTCAAAGCTCCGGCACTCCTCTTCGGACCAGAGGCTCATCTCTAGAAGAGGGCAGGGAACAGGTGAGGGGCTGTGCGCTACACAAAGGCACCCATTTACCTAGGAGCCGTCCATCTCAACTACAAATGCTTCACTTGTGGCTGATGCACTGAAAGCATTCAACTAGCCACAGCACCAGTACCAAGAATGATGTCACTGACCGAACATTAGTGAGTGACGAGATTTTGACCAAGAAAAACATGTTTACGAATTTTTATTACCACAAACCAACAAGGAATCTACATTCAAAAGCAAGTGTGAAGCTAGGTTTAAAGGGACTATGCAATAAATTGAGGTTACATAAAGCAGACGAGAGATAGGCATTTCATCACTAGTCACTCCAACGCAAGAATTTTTAAGCTAGCATCAATAACAACGGAGATATAGACGATTAAAAATTACGCTCCAACTCACCCCATCAACTCGTACACGCGGGGCAGCAGACAAAAATTAAGAAAACAGCTCTGGGACTGGGCCCCACCTATCAACACAAAATCCGCTGACGTTTGGTTTGCAACTTCGGGTTGTTGCTCCCAGCACCCCAGCAGCAGCGTCGGCGGCGTGTGTCGGGTTTCTTTGCTTGTCGTCTGTTGGAGTGAGCAGTAATAGACCTGGACCTTGAGGCGTGACTGCTCGCTCTTACGGCCGCGATGGGCATCGAGCCCTTTGCGTTCACGCCGTACCGGCTGAACGCCAGCGACGACAGTAGCGACTCGGCAAGCCACTGCGAGTGGCTCCGGAACTCCCGACAGAAGGAGGCGACAGAGAAAAATTGAAACCATATGCGCGAAGGCAAAATGCCCTGGCTCGCGCTTGCCCGAGAGGGTCACGCGGCAGCACGAGCAGACGATTTTCACGGCTACCGGAAGTGTGCCCGTGACGTCGTGGCTGCCGTGACTCCAGCGAATGACAGCTTGTGGTGGCCTGGTGACGTCATGGGTATAGTGACGTCGTTTTTCACGATATTAGTTTCAAAATCGGTCACTACGAGCACACCAATCGGCCCGCGAATTTTAAAAAACAGTTTTTAAAAATTCATAATAAATTGCCGGCTGAGTTCCGAAGACTCATACTTGGTGAGAATGCTTTTTAGCATCGTTTCTAAGCATTCAAAAAACATTTACAAGCGGCTTTTTATTCATTACATAGTCCCTTTAAAACAAAGGTGCAAGACAAGGTTATGCGCATTACACTACAGCTAGCAATTCTTTCCCACATTGCAAAAGGAGCTTCTGTGGAATTTCAAGCACTGACTGCATCACTTCTGGGAGATAATTTGGGGTACAAAACACAAACTATGTACATCATATGCAACCTTTTTCATATACAGTGAACTCTCTCTTGAGTGAACTTCAAGGGACCTAAGGAAATAGTTCACTTAACTGAAAGTTCACTAAACTGAATATTTACTAGACCAACATAAGACATGGCATACAGAGTCAAAAGTTTGAAGTGCAATTCATGGAGCATAAGACATGGCATCCATAGTGTTAAAAATGTGTGAAATGTAATTTATACATATCAACAAGTACAAGGTGCATAACAGTTATAATGCTGCCTTTCTCACTTTGAAAAAAAATCTGTAACATTCTTCTGCACTTGTACCTTTCAAGCACTGGAAGTAACAAAACTGTCCAAATAGTCTATGTTTTTGTACACTACTTCTGGCACAGCTTGCTGTTGAGACACAAAGTCTCTCAACTTTCCAATGTACCCTACAACCTCAGCAACAGTTATAGGGCTTGAAACTGGCTCTGCAGTTGCCTCTTCTTTGTTGCACTCTTCTTCTTCAGGACGAACACTGGAGACAATCTCCAGATCCGTCTGTCCAGCACAGGTAATCAGTGCACTGTCACACTGTGCATAGTCTTCAAACGAAGTACTATTGCTATCGACCTCCAGCTGATGACAGACAGATCTCTGTCCACATTGCGGAGTCTATCATCTCGTCGCGCTGTTCCTCAGGCTCGCATTCATTGCTCAGGGGGGAAAGGCCAAATTTCTGCCAGCAGTTTCTAATGGTAACCGGAGTTACTGACCACCAGGAGCCTGTCACCATCTCGGCCGCCTGCCTGACGTTGATGGGGGCATTGCTGCCAACCCTCAAATTGATCAAAATCCGCTGAACCAGCCACCGTCGGTACTCCACCTTCAAGTTTTGAATGGTGCCCAGGTCGAGCGGTTGAAGCACAGCCGTGCAGTTAGGCGGAAGGTATTTGACACGCACATTGCTGAAATGAACATTAACAAGGTGGGCTGAGCAATTGTCCACTATCAGAAGAATGTTTCTCTTTGCCTTCCTCATTTCTTCGTTCAGGGTCAGGAGCCATTCGCTGAATATATTCCTGGTCATCCATTCCTTCTAGTTGCTTTTATAGGTACATGGCAGTGAAGGGAGACCTATAAAACATCGTGGTTTCGCATATTTCCCTATCTCTAGCGGCTTGAGCTTGTGGGAGCCACTGGCGTTGCAGCACAAGTGCACAGTAATTCGAACCTTTGACTGCGTCCCCCCGCCTTTGCAACTGTCGTCCTTGAAAGCCATTGTCTTGTTCGGAAGTTTCTTCGCTTTGCCCTGTACCATGAGGCCGGACACTGGAATGTTTTGGGATCATAGGTCGCGAAGCCATACCGCAACGGCATCATCCACTTGTTTGAAGTAACCCGTGCAGAGTAGTTTCCTGGCGAGATTCATCCAAGTTTCTCCTTGAAGCTTCGATTTTTGTTTCACAATCGTTGACAATGTCGACGGTGCAATTCCACAGTCCTTTGCAACGTCCACTTGCCTTTGACCGTTGTCCAGGCGCTGAAGCATTTCCAGCTTGTCCAAGAGAGACAACCGCTTCTGTTTCGTCGCACTCATCTCGAAAGTGGGCACGCGAATTGCTGTTGTTACTTAAAACTGGAAGGCTGAAAGGAGCTGACGAAAAACGCACCACGTGGGTTGTTTGTGTGCACATACGGAACCAACGAGACTGGACCATGCCAGGACTAGCCGGTCGGAAAAAAAAAACACACACACATCACATGGTTTGTGGTGTGGCAAATCGCCGCTTTGCTCTGGCGGCACTGTAAGCACCAGCGATGTAACTTTGTTCGTGGCCTTTGAGATCACACGCTCGCTCGTTTCGCGCGGGTGATCTCGGAGGCCATGCCTCATTGCCGTTCCTCTTCCGCGCAGCCGCTTTACCCCAGGGGCGCTGTAGCGCCAGCGACGTTACACTGCCGCTGGAGCGGCGGTTTGATGAGGGCGGGCATCGGTAGCGCCTGCAGTGCAGGGCGCAAAACTTCGTTGAACTGATCGGAAAAATAAGCCTGGGTCCTCTGAGCGAGTTCGTTAAACTGAGGTATTTACTGCTCCAAAATTCGTTTAAGTGAAACCTTTTTGCATAGAATCTAAGAAAACTGCGGGAGATTTTTAAAAAGTTCGTTATTCTGAAATATTCGATAAACCGACGTTCGTACAACTGAGAGCTTACTGTATTCACAGCATTTTGCATATGAGAAACCCTTCAGTTTTTCTTTGAACATTTCGAGTTGACAAGTTGACTATCGCATTACCGTATTTATTCGAATCTAGGCCGATAGTTTTTTCAAAAAAACGAGATGTAGAACTCTTATGTCGGCTTAGATTCGAGGATTTCGTTTCGAGGTTTCGTATTCGTAAAATACGAATAAATGTAGCACGCAGGTGGCGCCCCCACAAAACGCCAACGAAAGACAGCACTGTAGCCGTTGCTATCCGTAGCCGTTGCTATCCGTAGCCGATACTGATCAAAGCACACATGAGCACTGGCTGCCATTTTGGCCTTGTTCTGTTCTCGTGCGGTGGCGTGAGCACATTCGCAGCAGTGAAGTTTTCGTGCGTAGTTTTTATCACCAACACCATGGCACCAAACAGGCGGTGCCATTATAGTGCCGCCTTCAAGCGGAAAGTTATAGTCGCTGCAGAGCAGTCGTCAAATCTTCAAGCCGGGCGGGACTTCGGCGTGGATGAGAAGAATGTTCGCCGTTGGAGGGGGCAGCGTAACGAAATTTTTGCTTGCGCGGCAACGAGAACGGCTTTCACGGGCCCCAAGAAAGGCCGCCATCCAGAAGTGGAGGTAGCTCTGGCCGAGTATGTGGAGACGCAGAGGTCAGCGGCACTTCCAGTGACCACGGAAGTGCTGCAAGCCAAAGCAAGAGAGCTGGCGAGAGAGCGAGGCGTCCCCCGGGAACTGTTCAAAGCCAGCCGGGGCTGGTTGCAGAAGTTCATGAAGCGCTTTGGCTTCAGCCTCCGACGTCGCACGTCCATTTGTCAAAAGCTGCCGGGCGACTTCGAAGAGAAGCTGATCTCATTTCAGCGATTCGTAATAAGGAAGAGGATGGAGCACGGCTACGCCGTAGGACAAATGGGAAACGCTGACCAGACGCCGGTATGGTTTGACATGCCAGTGGCGTGCACCGTGAACGAAAAAGGTGCCAAGGAAGTGAAAGTGCGCTCGGCCGGATACGAAAAGCAGCGCATGACGTTAATGCTGGCCTGCACGGCGGATGGCCACAAGCTGCCGGCGTATATAATTTTTAAGAGGAAGACTCTACCAGCTCGGGAAGTGTTTCCAAGAAATGTGATCGTCCGCGCCAACGAAAATGGATGGATGGCGAGCGATATGGTTGAGCAGTGGATCAGAATGGTTTGGCAGCGGCGTCCAGGGGCCCTCTTGGCCAAACGTTCCCTCCTCGTCCTGGACTCTTACCGTGGACACCTCACTGACGGCGTAAAAGCTGCGCTTTCCGAAGCCGGTACCGACGTCGCCATCATACCCGGCGGCATGACAGGCCAGCTGCAGCCTCTTGATGTGTGCCTCAATAAGCCTTTCAAGGATCGGCTGCGCAAGTACTACGTGGACTGGCTTAGTGAAGAGCGGCGCGAGCTTACACCAACAGGCCGAATAAAGCGCGCCTCACTGGGAGTTGTAGCCACTTGGATAGCTGCAGCCTGGGATGACATCCCAGAAAGCTTGGTTGCACGCTCATTCCGCAAGTGCTGCATCTCTAATGCACTTGACGGCAGTGAAGATAGTGCACTGTTCGAGGAGGCCAGCGATAAAGAAGTCAGCGATGATGATGACGAATGAGCGGGGGCTGATCCCGGGCTGGCGTTGCATATGTCTCCTCGCCCAACGCCGCCTCTCCTCCTCCTCTTCTCTCAAAGCTCCTTTGGCAGCTTTTTTTTTTCAACGGTCCCTCTCGGGGCCATCAATCACGCTTCGGCAGAGCATGCAGGCACGATGCTTCCCGCTGTGTCTCACTCGAGTTCCTTTCTCTACACCAAGTCGCCTATGCGCAGACACATGGTGCAGTCGTTTCGCGCCACGCACTTTCACGTGCGCGGCGACGTAAGAACAGTCGTGTCGCGTCATAAAAATAATTGTGATAATGAGGTATAAACAGTGTTGTTTTTTCGGCCGGCCTACAATCGAGGTAAGTTTTTTTTTTCTGTGGCCTTCAACTTTCGGGTCTCGGCTTAGAATCGTGGCCGGCCTAGATTCGAGTAAATACGGTATATTTCTTTGACATCCCTGTCTTCGGTGCAATGAATATTTTCTTCAAAATAATGACGAAACAATTATGAAATGTGAAAAACCAGGAAGCTGAAACCAATATTGGGTGTCTACCAATAACATCATGGATACTGTCACAGAACTATCGTGTGGAGATGAATATAATGGAGATTAAAAGCACAGTTTCGATCATCCTTAGCCTGAGATGACCAAAAAAAAGTCAAAACTTTTTCCTTCAGCAAATGCAGGGCGAATGTCAAGGCCATGCAAAGAGAAAATTTAAAGTTAACTTGTGCCAAAACAAAACATCACATGGCTCTGAAATTCAGCACAAGCAATCGGAAGACTACATACAGATGGCCGCTGAGATTTGCGTCTTAGATAGCACAAATCTTGGAGGGCGCACAGGCATGATGAAGTATTCAGAGTTCAACGTATATGAATGGTGAAAAGCCTAAGTGCTTCATTTGGGCTGTTACTATTCAAAGCAATACCGAAACACAAACGTTCACACACTGCTTTGAGTTGTTTCTGTCTCTGGATGCCCTTGCATGGAGTCGGCTTTCAGCTGACAAGTCTGACTCTGTGGCAAGCAGTGGCCAGCCTCACCAGTCGGTATGGTGGGGTTCATCCGCCGTCTCCGCAGCGCCTCCTCAACGTTGTGTCCACACTGCAGCAGCAGGTACAGGGCCTGTCCGTGCAGCAGCAGCAGCATGCAGAAATTGAGACAACATGCTAAAGAGGCTGCTCAAAAACAGTGTTAACACGTGCAGTCCAGTCTCAATCGGGAGATGCTTCTTTGACAAACAGCCCTGGGACAAAGCAATGCTAGCAGGCAACCGTGAAGAGGTTGAACTAACGCCACATTAGAAAATGTACCCTCCACCAAATCTACAGACTGTTCCACAATTAAATGCGCGCCTTAAGCTTGTTTCACATGCAAGCGAACCGCTCACGAATCCCGCCGCCGCGGCGCGCATACACCCTCTGAAGCGGCGAAGGAAGCTCCAGCAGCTGGAGCGGTAAGGTTCGGGCAAGTTGGAAATTTTCACGGCGGCGACGCGGCAGCAACGCATTTCAACCAATGACGGCCCAGCGTTGCCACGAGAGTTTGTACGCCGCACGTACGAACTTTTGTTTAAAAAAGAAATTGTGTAAAGTGCTGTTTAATGCTTAAGACGCAAGAATTATATTTATTTCAATAAACTGTGAAAAGAAATGACAAAATAATGCTTATATATTACGCTTTTTTGTGTTTGCAGGCCACCAAAACTGGTTGCAAGCACATATCTTTCGCCAGCAACATTGGTTTTCGCAGCAGTGGGAAACGCGCAACGGCGATGCATGTGAAACGAAAGCTCGCAAACCGCTTCGCAGCACCGCGCCGCTGTTCGCGAATTCGCTTGCATGTGAACCGCCCTTTACAGTGCTTCTCTCAGCCAAACCAGCGAGTTGTTCAAGCTCAAATTTTGCACAGAAATGGCATTTTGTCAGCAGGATTGTTTCATACAACATTTGTTTGAGGCTGTAGAATCAAAAACAATATGCTGCAACCATCCTTGAACAGAACACAAAACAGCAAAAAAATGAAGTATTCTGAGGGTGAAAAATACCTGACACCAGAGTACTGTGGAATCTTCATGACATGAATATCATGGAGTTGCAAAAAAAAAAAATTGTTTCACTCGAAATAAATACCATCAAGAAACAATCGAGCTCCATATGTTGCAGTATGTGAAATGCATTCAAGCAAGGATATTTTCAGCCAACAGGATGTATTTAAGATCACTTGCATCGTTCGGTGCCCACAGTCCACACAGCATGACCAGTGATCGCAGTTTTGATATCGGGACAACCTTTAGTACCTGCGGGTGCGATCATGGCTCCCACATTCGTAGCATCCGCAGTGGTGTGCGAAAGTGTTCGTAACACCCAAAATCCTGCACACTGTGCACTTGTGACATCGGGCCCGGGAATTTTTGCATTCGTTTGACACTGACGGTCGTACCAACCGTTATCACACCACCGAGATTCTACAGTATCTGATGGTGTATGAGTATTTAACTACTGCAAGAAAACACAGTCAAACTAATGGTGCAAAAGAAAATGTTGCTGGCTAAAATGAGCGTGCCTGACGTCAAAAGTTTACTCCGCTACAAAACCAATGAGGAATCGGGTGGCTCAGTCTGCAGCACATTGTGTTGGCTGTGAGAAGGGCACCGGCCTTACTCACCTGCTCATCATCTCGCGTATGGCTGCCCAGCGGTAAGGAGTTGATGCCCGTGATGGCATTGGTCGGTGGCTCTTGCGCTGTGCAGAGGTAGTCTTCCACTACAAACAGAGGAACACATGCACAGGCAGCTTAGCAACAGTCTGAGGTACGCCTCTCATCCAGAGATGCACCGCAGCATGGCACTGCACTGAAATCTCCGCATGCGCAGACTTGAATGCGCTTAGTGCTGGGGTAGATTGATTGGCCACTTCTACAAGGAAGCAGTTCAAAAAGGGGAGGGAGGGGGGGGGGGGGCAGGAAGAGTCCTATTTACAGTGTACATTTTTAAGAAATGCTGTAGCGTTAGAAGCCCCGCTGAGAAGAAAAAGTGTGCAGCGTCGTTGGGTGGCATAGTGTCGTGTACTGTCCACCTGCCACATGGCGGTTGTCTGTTGCCACATTTCACCTGCCACAATTGGCAGGTAAAAAAGTGGGAAGAGAAAAATTCCACTCTCCACTTGTAGGGTAGAGCAGGGAGATGCCTGAAGGTGGCTGACATGAAAAGAACCCCGCCAGAAAATGACTGCAAAAATTGATAACGACAAATAATGACCCCGAATGACTCGGAAAAAATAAAAATGACTGAATGAACCCGCAAAGAGTACAGCAAACTTGCTCAATAATTTGCTCAGCAATGTTGAGCAAAGAACCTTTAATGACCGATGAAATACACGGCAAAGTACAACAGAAGGTATGAAGAGTAGATAAGAAATAGAAGAGACCCAATTAATAACAAGGAGAAGACCCAATGCCAATGCAGTATCATTACTTAATGACGATTGAATTCCCCTGTAATTTTTTTCCTTAGCCAAAAAAAAAAAATCAGACAGTTACATCAAAGAACAGTTACAAGCGTGCAGCACGAATGTTTGAGTGTTAGCTGTGGTGTGACAGCAAAGGAAGAAGCCGGGCACCAACCAGGCTGGGAGACGCTTGTAGGCATCCTTGTCAAGCACTGGAGTTTGAACAAGCCGGCTCCCACAGCTGGGACGCCGCCTGTCGCCTCCCACCCACTCCCCTCCAACTTTCCCTTTCCCAAAAAAAGTGTAGAGCAGGATCTCCTCTCCACATCTCCACATGCCAACTGAGGCAGGTGACTGCGGACGACACTGACGATGACAGCGCAAAACTGAGGAAGGAGCTTTTAAAGACCTATTGCTCTAAAAAAGGAGGGGAGGACACTTTAGGAGGGACAAACCTATAGGGCAAAAAGAATCTTTCAGAGCATTCACTACACAATTTGTATACGAAATGCTTATGCCCTGCAAAATGTCTGCCTGGTCAGAGCAGGATCTAGCCCAATCTGCATTCACAGAATTAGGGTTTGAAAACGCACAATAAAGGGCAAGTTTCAAGCTTGTAACACAACAGGAAGGGAGTCAGTGCAATAGCTTCTTCACTTGGATAGGTCTCACTATGAGACACAAATCATTGAGGAATGTAATCATACCTTCACTGTCTGACAGCTTCGCTGGATCCCAGAGCAGCCGATCTTCATTCTCGTAAGCTGCAATAACACACCATTATGTACGAGCATAACAGAGCAGGAAACCCTCCATTGAGTAAGGGTGCAGCTCTCAGTCAGTCAGTCAGTTGGTCAACGGCCATCTGGCAAAAATACATTTGCCCACGAGTAAGATTACAATGACATGCAGATCAACTGACAAGATTTTGTGTGGAGCAGCGGCAATTTCGCGCGAATTCAGCGCACCTAGCATGCATGCTAAACCAGCACACTGAGAAACTGTCTTGCTAAAAACAACTACAGATTCCCCACATGCTGAAAGCAAGCACACATTTATTGCATCCCGAGTTGCAGGCTCAATTTCCTCTCATTTCACTCACTTCTAGACTTCATCATAATAAACCATCATCAGCCGAACTAGATCCATCTACTGCAGGACACAGGCATCTACGACATCCCTGCAATCAACCCTGCCCTGTGCCTGCTGCAGTCATCTTATCCCTGCAAACTTCCTAACCTCACCTGCCCACTCTACTCGCTGGCCTTCTCTTGTCTGCATGCACTGCCCATGCACGTTTCTTCATCTTGATTTCAACTAGGGTGTCATTAACTCGTGTTTGTCGCCCGACCCACATTGCTCTCTTCCTGTCCCTTACAATTTTACTTTCCATAGCTCACTGAGCTTAAGCCTCTTTGCTGGCCTCCACATTTCTGCCCTACAGGCGAGAGACCCACACAACCACATCCCATGTCTTGTGAGAGTTGCAACCACTTTGTTTCTCTATGGTCTCCTTGGGAGCCAGGCTGTGATGTTGCATGTGGTGGTTCCGCCAGCACATATTACGCCACACAGAGAATGAATTACAGTTATGAGCACAGAGAAACAATCTCCGCAATCAGTTTGTGAGCAACCAGTGTTACGCATCTCAGCAACGACCCACAATTCAACGTGCCGGTGATTTCGTAAATTCGAAAGGCAGACCATTAATTGGCAAAAAGTGGCACTTCTCACCAGGAGCATCGTCGTATTTACACAGCCCCACGGGAATGGTCGCCTGGTACTCAGAGCCAACCTGAATGGTCTGCAAAGAGAACAAATGACAAGGACAACATCTCCAGTTTGCTACACAAGGACACACCTCATAAAAAGAGCAGAGATTTATGCTCACACACACTGCTGTTCAAAGAAGTCAGAAAATTGTAACAACTGCTCCGAAAACACTTTTAAGAGCGTTACCTCTTACTACTTACGTTTGTCAAGGACGCATCTGCCTGTAATAATGGTCAAATTGATCAAAACGGTTACCACGTAACCACACTATATCACATAGCAACAGTGGGCGTGTAGCGCCTCAATTGATACCTATACTTTTAATCAGTTATATAATGAAGGGGGCCCTCCCCGGGACCACCATTTGCATAAAATTTGGGGGCCACCCATTTGACACAGAATGTTCAAAGTAGTGTAAAATGATTTGGCATGATCGTGAGGATAGAATTACTAATTGAGATGAGCCCCAAAGTATGTGTGGGACTTGCGCCGAATACCTTTCCGCTTCCAAACCGTGCATTTCAAAGACCTTCAGACGGCCATTACGGCCGAACTGTTTCTTGCAGGGGGTTCCGGATTGTGTCAAACGGTTCGTCGCACTGTGATGCACAAGTTTATAAAATTTTATTAACTGATATAACGAGGAAATATACTAGATATAGTGAAAATAGCTGTAAATTGCAATAGTAGTGTAGAACCCATGAGGTAGATGGCGCTGCTTGTGTCTTAGGGTGTGGATAAATAACAGTGTTGAGTATCTGACAGAGCATGAAAAATATGTAATGAATAAAGCTAGTAGGAATGCAGCTGTCATGAAAAATAGGGCACTGTGGAATTACAATAGGTATGAGGTGGTAAGAGGGATCTGGAAAGGGGTGATGGTCCCTAGCCTGACTTTCGGTAATGCGGTCCTGTGTATGAGGCCAGATGTTCAAGCAAGGCTGGAAATTAGGCAACGGGGAGTAGGGAGGTTAGCTTTGGGAGCACATGGCAATACACCAAATCAGGGGGTACAGGGTGATATGGGATGGGCGTCTTTCGGGAGCAGAGAGGCTAGCAGTAAGATAGCACTTGAGGAACGATTGAGAAAGATGGAGGAAAAGCAGTGGGCTAGGAAAGTTTTCAGATACCTGTATATAAAGAATGTTGACACGAAATGGAGAAAGCGAACTAGAAATTTGACAAGCAAATATCTGGACAGCAGTAAGGGGGCAAATCAGCAATTATCAGTTAAGAAAAAGGTTAAAGAAACAGAGAGAGCTTTGTGGAAAACAGGGATGCTGACGAAATCGGCACTGGAAACATACCGGACCTTTAAACAGGAAATTGTCAAAGAAAATATCTATGATAATTGTAGGGGAAGTTATTTGTTGTTTGAGGCCAGGACTGGAGTTTTGCGGACGGAGACGTATAGAGTCAGGTACCAGGAGATAGACACGTCGTGGATTGCATGCGGAGAGGAGGAAACGGCTGAACACTTGATACTTTTCTGTAAAGGGCTTCACCCTACAGTGGAAAGTAGCAGGGCTGACTTACCCAAGGCATTGGGGTTTAGGGATAGTGAAGGGAAAGTGGATTTTAAGAGGTTAGAAGTAACCAAGCGAAGATTATCTGATTGATGGCTAAAAGCAAGACAGGAGTAAAATTTCACAAGACATGGCTAGGTGGCTTGAGCCACCGCCCGATGTAAAGGGTTCAGCCCCACCCATCCACCCACCCATCCATCCATCCATCCATCCATCCATCCATCCATCCATCCATCCATCCATCCATCCATCCACCCACCCACCCACCCACCCACCCACCCACCCATCCATCGGTGTGGATAAATAACAGTGCTGAGTATCTGACAGAGCATGAAAAATATGCAATGAGTAAAGCTAGTAGGAATGCAGCTGTTATGAAAAATAGGGCACTGTGGAATTACAATAGGTATGAAGTGGTAAGAGGGATCTGGAAAGGGGTGATGGTCCCTAGCCTGACTTTCGGTAATGCGGTCCTGTGCATGAGACCAGATGTTCAAGTAAAGTTAGAAATCAAACAACGTGGCATAGGGAAGCTAGCTTTCGGAGCACATGGCAATACACAAAATCAGGGGGTACAGGGTGATATGGGATGGGCGTCGTTCGAGAGCAGAGAAGCTAGCAGTAAGATAGAATTTGAGGAGCAATTGAGAAAGATGGAGGAAAAGCAGTGGGCTATGAAAGTTTTCAGATACCTGTATATAAAGAATGTTGACACGAAATGGAGAAAGCGGACTAGAAAATTGACAAGAATATATCTGGACAGCAGTAGGGGGGCAAATCAGCAATTATCAGTTAAGAAAAGGGTTAAAGAAACAGAGAGCTCTGTGGAAAACAGGGATGTTGATGCAACAGGCACTGGGAACATAGAGGATTTTTAAGCAGGAAATTGACAAATAAAATATCTATGATAATTGTAGGGGAAGCTCTTTGTTGTTTGAGGCCAGGACGGGAGTTTTGCGGACTATGACATATAGAGTCAGGTACCATGAGATAGACACGTTGTGCGTTTCGTGCGGAGAGGAGGAAACGGCTGAACACTTGATACTTTTCTGTAAAGGGCTTCACCCTACAGTGGAAAGCAGCGGGGCTGATTTATCAAAGGCATTGGTGTTTAAGGACAGTGAAGGGAAAGTAGATTTTAAGCAGGTAGAAGTAACCAAGCGAAGGTTATCTCATTGGTGGCTAAAATCAAGAGAATAAAATTTCATAAGTCATGGCTAGGTGGCTTGAGCCGCCGCCTGATTTAAAGGGTTTAGCCTTATCCATCCATCCATCCATCCAAGGATGTTTTCAGAAAGGAAACATCCGTGGATGTTTGGATTTGGTCCTCTCTACGTCTGCCGAGCACACCGATGTAAACACTTGAATCTCTCGTAGCTAACGCTCTTAAGTCGAATACTGAGGCAATGTTGGCGGAGATTTTTTATCTTATTGTTATACAATGTCAGCATGGACGAGGTGACTGTCCCAGTAAAAACAAAACAGCAGCAGCTGTACCTAAGTGGCTCTGCATGCTTCCAGAGCCATTTAAACAGTCCAGCAAACTGCAGATGCACACAGCAGCTTACCTGATGCGGAACTCTTGCATAAGCTGGTCCCAGTATGTTGACATCATTGAAGTTTTCATTCTGTAAGTGTAGACACAAGGATATTGATAAAACAAAGTGGTTTTCACGTGCATAAAGGAAGAATGAAAGAGCCAAAAAAAATGTCAAGCCTAAAAAGAAAGGGGCGAGCACTAACCGCGCCAATGGCACTTAGTGACTACAGGCATAGCCACCATATCACTGTCACTCCTGAAGGAGACAAAGCTAGGAACTAGCAACACAAACAAGGAATGAAGCACACAGCAGGAAAGAAAAGGCCTGAAAGAAGTGAATGGAATGCATAAATGAATGAAGATAAAAAAACGAGGAACCTCAAAGCACACAATGAGTACAAATTGATATACCGTATTTACGCACATAGTTTGCGCACTTTTTATTCAGAAATTAGGGCTCCAAAAAGGGGGTGCGCAAATTACATGGGGATTTCGCGAACGCGATTTAAAAAAACTCCACAAAGGTCATAACGCGCAATATAGGTATAGTGTATGTTGCTGCGTATACGTCCGCACCCAGACCCGCACCCCACGCTGGCCGCCCCCCGAAAAAAAAAAAGTTCACTCTAAATGAAAGCCCGCGCACCCCCCCCCCCCCTCTCCCCTTTGCGGGATGGCATGAAGGTGCATGCACGAAGCTCATAAGACGCTAAAAGCCCGGGATACATGGAGCGTTGTTTGGGCGATTTTCGCCCGACGGCGCGCATTTGACGCCCGGCCTCGAAAAAAACACCCGCCGCCGCCGGTCTGGCCCCGCCAGATAATGACGCGCGGCGTCCGACGAGACCGGATGCGGCAGCCGAAGCAAGCCAATAGCAGCGCAGAAAGCCCGCTCTTCCGGTTTGGCCGCCTCCGCTAAAATGGCCGCCATGGCCGACGAGCTCTGCTTTGTTTATTGCACGGAAATATCGTGAAAATAAACGCTTCACGAGACATGAAATGTCACTTTTTTGGAGAACACGACCAAATCTTGGATCGAAATGACCACTTTTCCTCCCTGAAGGGAAGGTGCCGAAGAAAACCGCAGCCGATGGTAGCCACGGCTATACTATACCACGGCTGAGCGGGCATCGAAAGGTACGCGACCGCATGCGTTCGAGCACGCAAAACCTTGTAGATATCTATGGACGCGTGCTGCAATCAGTACAGTGGGGTCTAAATGAACAATTTCGTTATTCTGACAGGAGTCAGCGTCGCTGCTTTCAAAGAGCTCCTCGCTAAATGGTATTTGCCACTTGTTGATCACATTGCTTTCGCGCCGAGAGATACGCGGCGGCGGGCTACCGCTTTTTCGCTCTATGTATCTCCGGCCGGCCGTCGCGCCACCCCGACGTTTTCTGCCGCGCGGACATCGTCGAAAAAAAACGTCGCATGTATCCCGGGCTTTTAAACAGCGTCATCGCTTGCGGCCCTGCCAATTGTTCGGTAGTTCCGGATTCCGTAAGTTTGCTTTCCTAACTTCGTCCGGGAAAGCAACCGCAAATCAATAAATCAAATATCACAGCACACAATTCTTTAACAGTACTTCGTAGCGGCGAAGTCAGCTAGAATAGCCACGTGTGCACAAGTTTGCCGACACAACGATTGTAGAGTGGAGAGCTGGGCGAGTCGGTACATGGTTGCAGAAAGAACAAAATTGGGGGACGCTTAAGCTTCGCCTTTACGAGTGAGACGCGACAGCGTGTTGCAGCGCTGCCAAGGAGTCCAAGGAACGCCAACGCCCGTTCGGCGCGACGCGAGGCCCGTTGACAATTTAAGGAATGGACGCCTGTCTCACATATCTCGGTGGTCACCCGAACCGGGCCGTAAAGGAAGGAAATTGAGATCAAAATTGGTTTTAAGGAAAGGAAATGACGCTTTTGTCACAATTCTCGCTGAATCCCCATACCGCGCCGTAAGGGAAGGAAAATCCCTTCCCTTACGGCGCGGTTCAGGTGTCCACCGGGATGCGCCATTTTTCGCTCACGGCCAAACGCCGACGTCACCGGCTTTTCTGCGACACGAGCTCCTTGACGCTGTCGCGTTAAAACCAGCGCAAAGGACGAATACACAGAACAGGAACACAGGCTACGGCACCAGTTTGAAACTTGCCAGATAGTCGTGATGTCCCATCGCAAGGCACAGTCGGACAACTATAAGCCGTCAGAGCCAAGAACAAAAGCGTAGCCGGCAGTCCAGTCGTCTAGTCACATTCATCAGCCAAACCAACAGCGGTGTCGGCTCATATATCAGCTGCCGACCCTCCCTGGAAGCGCTTCCGTCCGTTCCGAGTGGCGATGCCGCTGGTTCCGCCGCGATTGTAACAGCGGCCCCTGGCGCCACCACGAACGCCCAGTGCACGAGGTATTCAAATAGCGTTCCGAACAAACACGCGGAATAGCCGAATGCTACAGGGTAGAGCCCGCGTGCATGACAGTGGTCTAGCGCAGCACGGCGCGTAAAATATGCGAGTAATTTTTTTTTTTCACAAAAGTTAACAGGGGCCGTGACATGGTCGTTCTTCATATTGCAGTTTTGTGGTTCAGTAACTTATAGAAGAGCTTATGATTCAATTTCCGAAATTTGGCTGCCCTGGACGCGCTGTATATTCGAAAAAAAAAAACGATCGAAATTGAGACCGGGAGACTCCTCCCACCGGCAGCGACCGCCATATTGAACGCTCTCGTGACGTCACTACCGCATGCACGGAGCAACGTCGTCTCAGCAAGACTGATTTGAGCTAGTTGGTCGTAGCATGACATGCTTTACGCAAAAAGCGTACAGGCGCAAAAAGACTGAGACAGCACACACACAAGACAGGACTGGCGCCAACTTCCAACTAAGTTTATTCATGGAAAAAACCCCTTAATAACCACAGGTTCAAGCAAAGATAAAAGCAGAACAAATACAAGCATTGATATATTCAAGCAGCTACATAACAAAAAGCACACGTGCAAAATGACTAAGCAATGATTCTGTCGCTGATAATGAACCACTAAGGAAACTAATCTTTTCTTCTAACAACGAGACAGATGGCTTGCTTATGCAGATATGACCCCTCTGCTTGATGTACTAAGCTTCGATGATTTCACGCTCTAATCTGTCTTTAGACCTTGCAATGAATTTAGTATTTTCAAAACAGACAAGTTTGTTGGTCCTACAGCCCCAGATCGTGCAAAGAGCTACTCCCCTTCGGTAGTGCATATTCCAAGCTAATCAAGTGTGGAATCGTTGCGACATGCCTGAATGCATCATTGGATAAATCTTGTGAGCATGAGATGGCACAGAGCTTTGATGCGCAAACTGAATGCCTTCACCCAGCAGGGTACCCAAAACACCTTATCACTAGTATCAGTGAGAACCCTGTTAAGAGAGTTCACCAGTGACAGTGTCCATAGGAAATACATGGGAACTTTCAGAAGCTGTAGCGTGTCTAAAAATGGACAGATTTTCATGAGGTTTGTGGCATTTTCTTTTTTAGTGAACAGAGGAACTGTTGCGGACAGATTTTATTTTTTAAGTTTAAATGTCTTACAATTCTTAAGTTTAAATGTCTTACAATTCAGAGGCAAATATCCAGAAAAATTGCACTTTTAGATATGTCGGTCTTTCATGTCATCTTGTGAAAAAACTAAGCCAAATATCAAAATTTCGTCCACAACATATCCTTCCCTTTTCTCTCTTGGTTGTTAAGCCGCAATTTTCATCCATATCGAGCCTAGTGTTTGCGTTTTACAGGCTCTGAAAGTTGCGTATGTATTTTCTGCGGGGATTGGAAATTCGCGCCATATGTAACCACTGCGACGTGGCTCCACCTGGCATCAGCATATTTTTGTCGCTACTACACTCTACCACCAACCTCTTGGCTGTCTGTGTTCGTGCGCGCAGGTTTTTACTCAGAACTTGGACGGACTTGAGCTCTTTCTTCTCTTTTTTCTTGCTTGGGCTGTTTTCTGAAAGGATTTCTGCTTTCCTTTTTTGCTCGAGCTTATGGTGCGTGACGTTGAGCTGGCGCGCTGTTTTGAAAAGCTGCACAGCGTTCCCTACCATGACAAAGCGATCGATGGGGGTTAGCAAGACGGCCCACGCCATTGAGGAATTGGACAAAGGGCCGCACTTGCACCATTCTATCACAGTCATGGGTCGGGAGGAAACACCTGTTTGACCAGCGTTGCCAAATGCTTTAAGATAATCTGGCAACAGTTGTACACCCAGTGCGTCGTTTGCTCTTTTGGTTATCACTTGCTTATCACGTGCGCCGTCGCGCCTGCTGTACAGCGATGGCGGCCCCAATTTCGGAGGCTGCCACTGCTTGCTCGCTCGACGCTTGGTGTCGCTGCAATTGAACCGGTCTCGACTCCCTAAAATCAAGTTCATCTAAACACGCACTGGTCGAGTTGGGTGGACCTCGCTCAGCCCAACCCCCTACTCAACCAGACGTTATTGGTTCATGTAAACATGGCTAACCAAGAACTCGCTTCCCGCCCTTTTAAGTTTTATCCAACTTTGACTTATTTCGTTGTGAAATTATAAGCAGTGAAGGAGGTGTGAAAGGAAATAAATCTACTACAATTTATAATAAATATTGTCACGAGGCGGTGAAAATGCCATGAAAAACAGACGAGCAGATTAACGTGGTACTGAAACAAGCTCTTTATTGGGCTGCTGCAGAATAGGCGTCTACACCCATATGCGGTCACTTGGCTTGTATTGTGCGTGGCGACGGCGGAGATTGTAGCTTCGGGGGTAGGTTCGCTCTTGGTGTGTAATGCGTAGCCAAGAGACTCTTAGAGCTCCCGCACGCTGCAAGCAGGCGGTGACGTCAAGGTTGTCCTCACTGGTGACGTTTGGCAGCATGGCGTCAAGCGTTGTCGTTGCCTCTTCGCCATAAATGAGCCTAAATTGTGTCATATATGAGTGGTCATCTCAACTGCGGTGTAGTAGACGAACATGACGTACGGAAGGAAGACATCCCCGGTTCAGCGTCGGCGACCATGGCGAGCTTGTCTGCAGTGGTTTTGTTCAAGCGCTGCGTGAGGCCGCTCATCTGTGGATGAAACACAGTCGTCGTCCGACGGCATCTATACTGTAGCGCACGATGGCTTGCGTTAGCTCCACAGTGAACGCAGTTCGTGTGTGTCACGCAGGACACAGTGAAAGAAGGAAAATACGCGTTGTAGTCACAATGGGTGTCCTAGGTGGTTTCTTGGTTATCGTCGTAGTGTTTTGTGCTTCGAGAATGTAATCGGGCTCACGAATTGGAAGGCCACGGCTCCTCCTTGGGTACACGAGCTCAGGCAGCAAGCAGTGCATATAAAATTTTTTGAGCCGCGGCAACATCTCGTCCTCCCAAAACGATTGATTCCTGGATATCACCTAGTCACAATGGGTGTCCTAGGTGGTTTCTTGGTTATCGTCGTAGTGTTTTGTGCTTCGAGAATGTAATCGGGCTCACGAATTGGAAGGCCACGGCTCCTCCTTGGGTCCACGAGCTCAGGCAGCAAGCAGTGCATATAAAATTTTTTGAGCCGCGGCAACATCTCGTCCTCCCAAAACGATTGATTCCTGGATATCACCTCAGTGCTGATGCCTTCTTTGGTCCACAACACAAACAAGCACTTCCTATGGCAAGCAATATTCAACTGTCCTTGCACTTGATACCAGTAATTACTGTTTGTCTTCAGCTGCAATCTCCCGTTCTTGTTTTCCTCACAGCACGTTATTTTTTTGGCGCGAACTCCTTCCAGTGGAGTAAGGTCCCTCGCTGAGTACGGACACTTGACTTCAACAAGAACGTCCTCCCCAATGAGTCCGTCCGGGAAGCGCCAAGAAAGGGGCTCTCCTGGTCAACAAACAGGCCGCACTCCTTCACCACGACGTTGCACTCATTCTCGATTTGCTCGAGTGCTAAGCACTCGTGGTACTTTCCGTACCGAATCGCTTCGGAAGTTATTTCTTTGTACAGGATGTCACCAACTGTCCACCCACATCCCGTCGTTGGCTTCATTTTACAAATAGCACCAAACAATGATGCCGTCAATCTTTTTCGCCTTTCTTGTTTCCACACAGTGGATCCACTCTGCTTTGACGTTGCTCGCTGCAGGTCTTCGATGTTGGTTGCTGATAGCGAGAGCGATTTCAGAAAGTTGTCGGAAGCAGATTGAAAAGTATCAGGCTCCATGTCTGGTACGCCGTAATCAGCATCGGCACCAATATGTCGCTCTTTTTCTCGATGCTGGCAGCGTGGAGTGCTTGATATCTTCTTTTTCGGTAGCTTTCGCTTCGAATCTCTCCTAGAAATTAATGCCTTCACAAATGATGCTGTGCATCCTCCAAGCTGCCCTCCCGATATCCTGCGCGCGATTTTTTCCTGGTATGTTCCTCGGCAGTTGAGCGATAAGGAGGCTGCAAAACACCTTGTCTCGTAAGATGCTTTCAAGGAATAGTTTATCCTCTTTCCACCTACAAATTTTGCCACAACGGAATTGTAATGCTCGGCAGCATTGTTATCGACGTCCATTATTAGGCTCGCCGCGTTTGCAACCACTTTGCTCATGGCAACACAAATTTCTTCAAAGATGCCTTTCTGAACTATTTCAGGAAATATATTTTCTTCTCCCGCTTTGCTTCCGGAACAGAAGTAATCAGCGCAGTTGGCGTGGTCTCCAAACAAATGATTTGGGCCGTTCTTTATGTCATGAGCAAGACGGTCTATTTTTTCAGAAAACGATGCATCTTCACTGCTTCTAACTTTTATTGCTGTTGCAACTTCATGCCGTAGGCGCACAGCTGCTTGGAGAATAGAGTTTTTTAATTTAGGAGGCATTTTTTCCAGCCACTTCTTCTGAGCGATCTCTCTTATTTTTGCTGCATAGTTTCGAAGTAGGTGGTTCCTGCACTTAATTTTTTCAACCTGCTGGTTGCCATACGGTGCTGCTGCGACGATAGATCGGTAAGTGCTGGAATCACCATCAGCTATAAGCTTTGTATATTTGATGCCATGTAGCTCAACGCTTTTCTTGAAGCCTTCAACAACAATAGCTTGCTCCATGCTTTTTGAGCTTCCCTGCCAGTTCTTGTGGCACTGATGCTCTTTCGGGGTGGCACCTTGTGGAGTTCGACGACACATTGCCCATACCTTGTTTTTCACGCCAAGGTACAGGACTTTTCCAGTTCTGTGACCAACGATGGCAGCCTGAAAGAGTAAGACCAATATTAGTCACGAAGCTGCCATACTGGCTGCACTGCTAATGGCTAGAACATATAGGTATTGTCATGCTTGTGACTCAAGTGCTGCTTTGTAACTACCTCCAGGCAAATTGGTGCCTTTCGATCACAGCGGTACATAGCCCCGCTTTCATGCTTATTCTATAGCCTTTCTTCCTGCTCGTAGTGTGATGTAAATACTCTGTTTTTCACAAGATATCACAAGATATTAATCACTGAACAACAGGAAAAAATTATAATTATTAAAACTGTGCGTTTGCACGTATACAAGGACCAACTCAAACACACATAACATCGCTGACAGCATTTTTGTATTCACAGTTCTAATCACTGCACGCTCTCTCTCTCTTCGTTGACGCAAGCACTGAAACTAGTTTCAGTGCTTTGTAATGAAAGCACGGGCCTTTTCCATATCTCTTCAATTAGCCGAAGGAGCAAGTGTAAAATATTTCAAGTACAAAATGCAGCATTTTTACCACTTTGGCAATTAAATAAATTTTTACACTCACCACGCCTGACGAAGCGTCATATTTGTTCTTGTAGGATCGATATCTGGAATCCCTGATAATCCAAAGACAAAACCCTTAACCACAACGCAGGCAATCTCCCGCCTACGTATGCAAGATGCTTGGGGCGATTACTGCGACGCACTTAAGCTTTGTGCTCTGGGCTTTCTGCCCAGTGATCAAGGCTTCCGTATGGAAGCCGAAACGTCTTCGTTTTAAACAACAACCTTTTGGTCGGCGTTCCTTTTTTCTTCATACATGAATCTTCTACCCGACCAGACGAGTTTTCGTCAGACTTTAGATTTGATCTCTTTGACCACGCACCATCTGCGATGACTGCTATCGTGGGTGTACCGTCACTGTCAATGTTGCCACATTCTCTTGCCTGCCTTGCCTCTTCTGCGCCCGTTCTTTTCATTTCCTCCCAGGCGGCTTGATTGATGATGTGGCCAACGTTGTCCTCTATTTTTGTGTAAGTGTCCGATGACATTCTTGGGATGTTCATAGACGCAAGCAGTTCGTTAAGGTTTGAGAAGCCACAGCCAATTGACATTATTCCACATACCACTGATGTGTTTACATCACCGCAGCCGATAGAAGCTTGTGCGTCAGGTTGCGGGTCCGTGTGGATGACATCCTTCCTTCGGCACATCCTGCATACGAGAGTCAACGTGCTTCGAAGACCTTGCTTTCTTTCAGACTCACAGTCCATATCCGCTAAAGTGCAGTTGAAGGGAGCATGGAGGGCGGTCTTTTGCAAGCTGCTCAACAGGTACTGAAGGCTAACAATGCGCCGACCTTGAATTCCAGCACTTGCACTGCCGTTCTTTACTGGGGTGGTCGCGGAACCTCCAATAGCAATATCTTCATCGCACGACCCTGTTGCGCTCATCACTGAAGATGATGAAGATGACAGGGCACTTCCTGGCACCTCCGGTTCTCTGATGAGGGCTTCAACGTCTGCCGGCCTTGGGTTGTGCTCGTTGACTTCAGGCCTCGAATAACCTTCAGCAGGGTGGCCAAGGTCACCACGATAGCGAGAAGAGTGTCTTTTGCTCGTAGGAGCTTCCTTTTCGAGAGCTGGCCGCTTTCCGGTATTCGCAATCAGTGCACCTGCACGCTTACGCTTCCCGTACCTGAAATTCTTTGATGGCATTTTCTGCTGACTTGTTGCCTGCTGGTATTCAAGCCCTTTGAGACAAATCTACTGCTGTCAAGACAGGGATCAAAAGTATGGCGCACAAAAGTGCCACAAGATGATGACCACCGTTAGAACATGCCAAACACTCAAGCCTTGTTGGTGCTGAGAAGTGGAACATGGATGTTCGGCGCTGGGAACGCTCGTACGAGACTAGGAAAAGTAAGCTACACGCTGTCACTGCACTCGAGGACATCCATCTGTAGCTATATAAGGAAGGCTACGCGGGAAAGGGAAGAAGACCAGCCATGAGGCCTTGTGCTAGGAGCTCCTTTCTTTCCTTTTATTTGGGGCTGGCTACATAGGTGCTCAACCCAATGGACCTTTTTCCAGTAATGTCCTGGGGATGCGTCAAGTCTCTTCCGCCATTTCAATCCAGCACACCTGTCTGCTCAAGCGAAACCAGAAACCCCACCCTACCACTGTAAAATAATTTTCTCAGAAAAGTCGAGGGAGCTTAGGCGGCCCAAACCAGAAACGCTAAATTGGTGGGTTACTGCGAAATGGCCCATTGTCTGACGCCCACATCCTTCTTTGCTGAATGGCTTCAGAGGGGTTAACTTTTTTGTGCTTTGGTCCCCCGAAATTTCGCCGCATACCTACAGAAAGTTCTGGGCTCTACTCTTTGAACGCGCAAGAACGAATGCTTTCGTGTCGCTGTGTAGTTTACATACTTGGAGGGGGGATAGAACTTACCACCTTTTTTTGGGGGTGCTTAAGTGCTACCATCTATCGACAGAAAAAGTTCAAATCAGAGTTGTGTTGTTAAACGAAAAGTAAGGGAACAACAGCAAAGACAATGCAAAATAAACACTGGCAGCGCAAACAATGAGAGCGCAAAAAGCTTTTCACTGAGGCCGGGTCGCCGAATCGGCGTCCACACTCATACACGGCCACTAGGCTTGCATTGTGTGTGGGGACGGAGGAATACGCGGAATACGGAATAGCCGACCGAAGGGGCGGTGTTCCCAAGGTGCGTCAAAAGATGACTCACACTTATCTGTTCTGGCTATGGGAAACCAGCATAGGCTGTATACCCCATCCTAGCTGTCACCTGTCATTGTAAGTGAATTTTCTCAGAAAAGATTCGAGGGAGCTTAGGGGGACCCAAACTCAAAAACGTATTTTTCGTTGTGTCAGCTGTGTGGTGGGTTACTGGAAAAAGGTCCATTCTCTGACCACCACCCCTTGAGAGGGATTATTCTTATTTCCAGCTTTGGCAAAATATACAAAGAAAGTTCTGGGCCCTACTTTGTTCGCCCCCAAAGAACTACTCCTTCTGTGAAGCGGTTAAGGGGGTGTCGCGGTAGAATTTACACACCTGGAGGGGAAATAGAAGTTCCCTCCTTTTTTGTGGTAGTTAAGTGCTGCCATCTACCGACCGAAAAAGTTCAAATCTGAGTTGCCTCGTAGCTGGTGAGCCCTCTTAAGAAACGCAAGCCGATGTTAAAGACTGATCAAGTAATAAAAAACAAGGATAAAGAAAAGCAACCAACAATGGTAATTCCCTATATTCATAGACTTACACATAACATAAAAAAGTGGCTAGCAGGTATAAATAAGGTCAAGGTGGTTCTTTCTGCTCCTTGCAAGCTGTCGCGCGTTTGCACCTTGAACAAAGTAAGAATGGTCAGGCAGTGCAAAAAGAACCACCAAACTGGCGCCACTGATTGTACGGCTGATGTTGTGTATGTCGTGCCTCTAAGCTGTGGTCAAGAATATATTGGCCAGACAGGCCAGTGCTTTGACGAAAGGGTGAGGCAGCACAAGATTGCTATAAAAAATGGTTATGGCAGCCACATGGCCACTCATTGCAAAAGCTGCAAGTGCCGTCGCGGTTCTGAAAATACTAAATTCATTGCAAGGTCTGAAGACAGATTAGAGCATGAAATCGTTAGACAAATTGGAGCGTGAAATCATTGAAGCTTATTACATCAAGCAGAGGGGTCATATCTGCATAAGCAAGCCATCTGTCTCGTCAGAAGAAGAGATTAGTTTCCTTGGTGGTTCATTATCACCGACATAATCATTGCTTGGTCATTTTGCACGTGTGCGTTTGTTATGTAGCTGCTTGAATATATCAATGCTTGTATTTGTTCTGCTTTTGTCTTTGCCTGCTCCTGTGGTTATTAAGGGGTTTTTTCCATGAATAAACTTAGTTGGAAGTTGGCGCTAGTCCTATCTTGTGTGTGTGCTGTCTCAGTCTTTTTGTGCCTGTACGCTTAGAACCACGTCAACGTCATCTGCTCTCGTTGCTGCAATATCCGCAGCGAGGGGTCATTCCCCCTGTACTTTCGCGGGCGGTCTAAGTAGCAGTCGCCCCCTATGCATATATGAGTGGCTGGTGCCGCAAAAGTGATAATAGTAACGCAGCTTTTATTCGGTATAGTTGGGATCCGGTCACACTACAGGCCGATGCAACGGCGATCGATGTCGGTGGGCTGGTCGGTATGCAAATGCCGTCGCTGATGCACTGGTCTGCCACACTAGACCGACGACGACGCCAGCACGATCAACGACCGCGTATCGTAATAATGTTAAGAGTCAGCTTAGTATAAACCGGAAGAATGTGGTAGGGGACTAATTGGTATGACATTCTATAAACTTAAGAATTTTAAAACCTGTTCTATCTCATGCTAGCCATGGCGACATACGCGATGTGCGTGCACCAGCGAAGATGTGCTTTCAATCGGTGCCTGCGCATAAAACCGATCGGCAAGGCAAGTGGCATGGGCAGAAAACGTCGCACAACAGTGCCGCTCATCGCTCGCTGCTGTCACCCGAGCTTGTGCGACCGGGCAAGAGCTTCATGCCCGGCGAGGCGACGGCCGGAAAAACTGCGCTTGTGTACCATATCCGTATCGAAAGAAGTAAAACGAGCGGCTACTTATCATACCTTCACACTTCCTTGCTAATCAGTGAGAAACTTTTGCCATATCCTTCAATTTCAATCGACGGTGGACCGCCAGCCCCTTTCGTGACGAGGCCTAATGAGTACGCAGGATTCGTGTGTGCGATTTCAGCGATTGCGGAGGGCAAATTCGCAAGTTTTAGCGCCTGAAAATAGCTGTCAAGCGTAGTTTTGGCTACAGTGCCCTCAAAGCGATGACTGCTTACATCACAGGACGCGAGTACAATAAGGGGGAAGTGCCGATATATGTGACCCGATCTGCATAGCATGTGCAGAAGGCAGCCGGCAGAAGGCGTCGACTGTAGACAACAAATATGGTTGTTTTTATTAATTCAAGTAATGTCCTAACGTATTTTTAGCTAAACCGATCTAAAATTAAATTTTGGTGACATAAGCGAAATCAGATACAGTTAGCAGAAAGCATGGTATCCTACGCGAAGCGTTTCCCAAACAGGCGATATAGCATCATGGGCGCTTATTGCGGTGTTATCATGGTATGTAAATGAGTAAAAGTGCAATTTGTAAGCAAGAGTATGTAATATTTAAGATAAGGAGAACCCACCTTGCGTTTTATGCCTCGCAAACGAGCAGTACTGTCTGCGCACTTCAGCCATGTAAACAACCTCAGTGCAGGGCTGCAGTTGTCGTAATCGTCGCACTCCTGGGGCATAATGCGCACGCAGAGCAAAATGCTAAATGCTGTACTATTATTTTGAAGCACTCATTTAGACGGCGGTGACTATTCATCGGTGCAGGCAGTGAAGGCATTCAAGTCGCGAAGGGTTTTGCAAGCGGGTTGGTTCCTGCAAAAGGGTTCTCGAAGGAAATTTGTTAGACTTACAAACGCGTACATGCAGCGGAGAAGTCGTCGCACTCGGTACTTTTCTCTCCTCCTTTCTTGCCTCAGGGTTACTCTAGTGCCACCTTTTGATAATTTGAGTTCAATTATCGAGCCGATGAATAGCGGACAACAACTTGGTAGCTATAGCTACAAAACGCCGCGGCTTTCACGGCGTACATCGGCGAAGGCATGCACGGCACTTGCCGCTTTTTACATACGGGAGCACTTGACTGCTCAATAGAGACCACATTCATAACATACGAACAGCATGCTTCTAAACGTAAATAATTAAGTAGGGGTCCATCGATTTCTATTTCCTCACTAATCGGAAAACGGGTGCCACCAGCAAGTTCGCTTTCCCAAGGATCACTCAGCCCGCAAACCAAGTTGAAGGCTTCCAGAAAGAGAACACGAAAAATGCATTTTACTTCGCTAAGCTAAAAGAAAAAAACTTTTCGAGCGACCGCTGTCTACGGTGTGCATGCAAGCACCTCAACAGCTTACAGCAGACGTGGGGCGTGTATGCCCTCGTGACGTCAGCAATCAGAGGTTGCCAGATCAGCAAGCAGTTTGCAGAAGAAACGAAAGAAATTCGTTTAAAAAATATTTACTGCACAGAATCAATTGAAAATTCGGGAAATTGTAATTTAACCTGTTGGGAATTAAAGGTGATAAGCAGGGCATGCGTGAAAATAGGCTGTCATGGCCCCTTTAAAAAGGAATTTAAAAATTCTGCCACCACTTGTTTCGGGCTCGCGACGCTGACACAGAAAGAAACTCTGTGGTCGCCATTCAAAGTGAATGGATCTGCAGCTTAGCCTCTGAGATCCACACCTTAAAAAACTACCGTATTTACGCGCATAATTTGCGCACCCTTAAGGGGCCATGACAGCCTATTTTCACGCAATTTCGGAAAAACTGCAATACGAAGAACGACCATGTCATGGCCCCTTTAAGAGTAATAAATGAGTCTTATGCCACCAGAGACACGTCAAAACAGACATAAGGAGTCAGAGAATCGATTTCTACTGCAGCTGCCCGCTGAGTCCCTTTACAAACCAACCAAGATTGTCTTTCGACACCCATACGCAAGATCGAGGGGCTAAACTGCTGCATCCCTTACCTTTTTCCAGTATTCCTCGAGTGTGAAGTCCTCATCGGAATCAGAGTTTGAAGACTCGCTTGCATGGGAGACAGCTGCCAATGGGAGACAGTAACAGGGTGACCAGAATGAGAGAAAAAATGTGAAGGAAAAAAAGCAGGACCCCAGAATGGCATCGAATTTATAAGCCAACACTGGTTTTTGACACAAAAATATCAACAGTCCTTAACAGAGCAGCTCACATGCACAAAAAAAAACCTGCATTGTGAATCAATTATGACAATAAAATTGATTAGGACACTAAAAGGAACCTTCAAGTGCGTAAAAATGCTGCACAGTTCAGTGACAGACGGCAATCGGTGGTCCATTTTATAGCTTCATGCCATTGCCAACAGTGCCTTAGCATCACGGCACCAAAGAAGGGTTCTTGTATGGCAAAGTGCGGTGAGGAGTTTAATATTAGTCTCAAGGCTGCACATGGGTAATTAGAGATGATGCAACGGAGGGCTTCTGATGATTTCTATTGTCTAGGGATCTTGTGAGGCCTTTTAAGGTTTCTGAGCGTCATTAGTAGGCGAATTATACGGCAGACTGTGGCCCACAGGTACTCAAAGATGAGCAGAGCTGTTGAAGAAGCTAATTCAGAGAAAATATTCACAGCACTGAAGTGTGCTTTTTTCTCATGAAGATTAAAAAGAAAAATACTTCTGTCCAGATATGACCGAATGCATCACACAACTACTGGCTAATCAAGACAGACATGTAAATCTGTGTTGCCAACAAGCTATCGTTTCAAAGAAGTAATTCTTCAAGTTAAAATGCACATGGTTAGTGTCCGCTTCCAAACCTACATTGTAAACAAACGAATTTTTTCAGAATTAACGGCCAAACTCAGGCTATGAGGGACACTGTTGTTGAGGGCTCTGGATGATTTCAACCATCTGGAGTTAACGTACACAGACATCACACAGTACACGGGCCTCTAGCATTTCGCCTCCATTGGAATGCGACCACCATGTCTGGGATTGGTGAACTCGCGTTACACCTGTCATTTAGCGAATGTCGGTCGCTTTATTTGCAAAGTAGTAGACATCGTCATTCTTTCTTTTTTTTATGTCTGCATTAACCAAAAACTACTGTCCATATTAAGCAATAAAGGCACAGGTGTGAAACAAGAAGCTGCTTGCACAATCTGTATGTTATGTAAATAAAATGTAACACATGTATGTGTGTCATGTGTTACGTACTATCAGCAAGAAATGAAACGCATACAAGACAACTGAGCCACGAACTACAAAATGACAAGCTCTTAGGCAGGGGAAGCTCTGTACTAGTGGAGGTTAATGCCACTTCAAAAGCGCGAAGACTCTTCTACAGAAGTGTTAATCAACCTCGCTTTTATTTGCTCTGTAGGGGCTAATATGTTGGTGCATTTGTGTTGCTACCTCAGTCTTCTTGTTCACGTTTCATTCGTTGCTGATAGAACGTGTTATGCACAGTGCAATATGTGTTATGTGTTACAACAAAAGCATAACACTTCATGAGTGCTAGGTTTTTAAAAGCTATGCAATTAAATCACTTGTGCAAATGGGAGCACGATTACAGTCCTCATCGAATGCCATTGATGGCCATCCAGGGACACAGAAACCTGGCCGTCCAATTTGACCAGTGGCACCTTCCACTATACTGCAAGTAACTGTTTCAACACAGAACAATGCATGCTGTGCACCACTGCAAACCACTGCTGCACGGTCGAAGTGAGCTGTGGACACTAGACATGCAAGCACGTCACATGCTAACATTAAAAGCAACACACTGTAGGTGGGCGAGGGGCTGAGAAAATGTGCCACTCACATCGAAGCAGGTGAGCCGTGGAAGCAGCACGGTGCTCGCGCCTTGGTGGTGGCTGAGGTGGGGTGGGCGTTGCTCGGGTGATGGGGGACGGAGTCTTTACTGGAGTCACTGCCACTCCTTTGACCTCGGCTGACAACGGCACCACAGCTGGCACGGGTGCGGCAACGGCAGCAGAAGAGGGCTGCGGTACGTCCTTCGGTGCCAGTGTTGCCACAACCGGCTCCTTGTTCGAGGACTCGGCGACTGGCTTGTCCGCCACCGCTGCTGCTGCGGCAGCTGCCGCCTTGGAAGCACAGCTCTCCGCCACCTCTTCAACAGACTCTTCCTCTTCATCTTCCTCATCCGATTCTTCCTCCTCGGACTCTGGCTCACCACCAACCCGCTCGCCGTCCTTATAGCCAAACATGGCGAGTAAGTCTTCTAAAGGCATCTCACCTTCCTGGCGCCACCCACAGAAAGAGGTAGGTGAAAAGGTTTAGGGAAGCGCACACAGACTGGAAAGCTTTAGGGAAGCACACACAAGACTGGAGAGCATTAGGGAAGTGCACACGGCTCTTCCCTACTATACCAGAGGTCAGGCCAACACTTGTCACCTGTTATGAAACAAAACAAAACCTGGGCACACACCACCATCCCACTCCTCCACCCCAACTTCCCCTTGCTCTTCTATGGGAGTCTAAAGTGTCAGAAACCATGCATGCACCAAGTAAGTGTTTGTTTGGAAGTTGAGCAAATTACAAAAACATTACACTTACTAACAAGCATTAAGAGGTAGTTAACAAGAGCTAACACAAGCTGTATTCTGTCCTTTTCCTCTCTGTGTTCCCATCTCTTAGCGCTTCCTATGGATGAGAAGAAATGAACAAATGCTGAAGCAAGCGCCAACTACTGCTGAAACCACGGACCAACGCTATCCATTCACTGGCAGCTGCTCACCTTCTGCAGCGTGTTGAGTTCGTCGTCACTGGCGTCGCTCTCCAAGGCCTCCTCCTCGTCTAGTGTCTTCTCGTCATCATACTCGTCGACGAGCATCTCAGCCGAAGGGTCAAAGTCTTGGTCACTGTCTGCTGCGGAGAAAGGGCGATCCAGTTACCAGAGTTTTACATGCCAAAGCAAAACATGCTGATGGAAGGGTTATGAAGGAAAGGAAAGGCACCGTAACTGCCTCACTTGCAGTGTGGACATCTGGACTATGCCGTAAAAGAAAGAAGGGGGGAGGTGAAATGTGCAGGAGGAGGGAGAAACAATTGAAAAACCAACATCAATCTCACAAAATTCACACTTAGCAGCCAAACAACACCGCCACTGAGATAATGCAGTCGGTGGAACACAACAGGAAGCCTCAAATGTGGCCAAGTCGCACAACTGTGATGAATACCAGGATGAATATTAGGCTTTTTCGAGGAATCCATCCTAAAGAAACACAGTCATACAAAATGTTTTTTTTT
>JARKHS020011490.1:0-21566 GCA_030143305.2 Amblyomma americanum | reverse complement strand
CGTGGTAGCGATTGTGGCTCGATCGGCTTGAGCCAGTAAGCAGGCCTGTGCACTTTCCTTTTCTTTCTTCCTGGCAACAACAGAAAGAGAGATCGACTCATTTTCTTAGCGGTTTTCGATTTTGCCTTCGATCTCGGCCGCGGTGGTGGAATTTCGATGGAGGCGAAATTCTAGAGGCCCGTGTACTGTGCGATGTCAGTGCACGTTAAAGAACCCCAGGTGGTCGAAATTCCCGGATCCCTTCACTACGGCGTCTCTCATAGCCTTAGTCACTTTGGGACGTTAAACCCTCATAAACTAAACTAAACTAGCTTCCCCCTGCCTGCACACACCTCTAAATTTCTTTGGCGCTGAAAAACCCACGTCAACATGGTATCTAGCCGCCATATTCTTTAAACCATGCCTTACACCGTGTGTGTCAGGCATGACCACAAACTTCTTTTTTCTTCTTTTCTTTTATCTCTATCTTAGAAGTTAATCGCATTCCCTGGAAATCACATGAGAGGGGTAACCACTAGGTTTTATTCGGCCAACTTGACGCAAAATGCATTTGTTGATTTTTTCAAGACATGACTTGTTCATGGCAGATTTCATGCTAGAAAAAAGAATGCCATTTTTTGCCAATTTTGTATGGCCTGATTAGTAATTTAAGAAAGACTTGGTAGAGCGGGGGGAGCATTTCCAACACACATGACGCGCTTCTAAGAACAGTCTTAAATCCAGAAACTGAAGAACCTCTTCTTCAGAAGTTCACTCGTGAAAGTTAGCCACAGAGCGCATTCTTTGAAAACTTTCAGCACATCGACCACCCTACGTGTAATGTTCTCTTTCTTAACAAAAACAATATAATCATCGACATACCGAAAGATTCTCAGAACTAACCCGCCACATCTACTATCTATGGATCCGTCTACCCTGGCAAGGAGCGTATTGGCTAGTACATGTGCTACTTTAGATCCTATGCACACTCCATCATTTTTCACAAAAGATTTTCCTTTCCATTCAATAACAGTTGAACGGAGGTAAAAAAACAATCTCTAAGAAGTTCTGAAAGGACGCACCACATCTCGCAATAAATTCCGTTTCATTGTTCGGATCAGCAATGCACATTTTAACACTTGTCATGAGCTCAACATGCGGTAGAGAATAATAATGGTCTTGCACATCAATCCTGAAAGCATCGCACGTTCCCGGGTTATTGAATTTTAGAAAGTCAACTATAGCTTCGGAATTAGAGATGTGATAATGGTCCTGAATTTTCAGACACGACAAATGCTTTTGAAGATAGCTGGACGCGAAGAACTGCCATGTGCCGTACTCAGACACGATAGATCTAAAGAGAACGTTGTCCTCATGGGTCTTCGCAAAAAAGAAAACCTGAAGGTTCAATCCTTTTGCGCCCTTAGCAGAAGCCGCGAGGAGTTGTAAGTTGTTTTCCTCCAAAAGATGAAGGGCACTTGCCTTGAGTTTGTTAGCTCTGAATGTCATAGACTGTCAATAGAATGTCAAGTTCTTCTTTAAGGCTTGACGCGCTTTTTCGTCAAAGGTGTCAGCCGGGAGAACGACGAAGCACCCTTCGTTGTCAGCGACTATTAATCTGATGCCACTAGATGCTGCAAAGTGCATAAACACCCCTAAAGAAGAACAGTCAGTGAAATTTGAAGACACAATCATTGTGGGCAAAACATGAATTAAAATTGTCCGCAGTAACGTTCGACGTGCGCCAACTGAGAAGCTGTCGCTAAAAAATGTTAAGTGGTCAACAGTACTCCTCACATAAAGATGGAATAAAATTCGCCCACCCGCTCTGTCAGGCCGGAAAAGATAATCACGTCGCATGGGTTCCATGCAAGAACCCAAGCCAAAGTTGCAAAAACCACGTACAAGCGATGAATAAAAATTGCGACACAGTGAATAATCTACAAAACATAAATTTTGCTGCCTCAAACAAGTTACACACCACTAGGGACAAACGCTTCAGCATACTGCTGTACAGCAGATACGCGATCTTTCCAGTTTTGTTAACTGCGCCTATACGTGCTAAATGGCACTCCAAGGTCGATTTCAAGATTCCATAGCGATTTCACGGCAATTACCTCTGGAGTCCCGCAGGGTTCCATATTGAGTCCTTTATTATTCAATCTATACGTTAACGACCTTGCTACCAGTGTGCCACCTTTGCTGTTTCAGTATGCTGATGACACTGTTATTGTTGCATGTGCAAAGAAATACACTGATGCTGTTACAGCACTACAGATAGCAGCTATTAAAGTCATGGACTGGTTTAAGTTTAATCTTATTAATGTTAATACTTCTAAAACAAAACTGATCTGTTTTCATAACCCATTAAAACAAGTTGAATTGACTGACCCTGTTTATTTGCATACTTCCTCTTGTTTTAATTGCAACTGTGTACCAGTAAAATATGCGCATTCGGTCAAATATCTTGGCCTGATCTTCGACAGCGATCTCTCTTGGAACTCGCACCTTTCTTTTATTTGCCAAAGGCTTCGTGCTGTATCGTGTGTCCTGTATAACATCAGATATTTTATGCCTTTTTCTGTCCGTAAATGTGTTGCACATGCTCTAGCCTATAGTGTACTTAGGTACGGAATTACTGTTTATGGTCATTGCACGGTTCGCTGGCAACACAGGGTGAATTCGCTTTTGCGTTTGCTTCTAAAGAATATTGCTTGCGACCTGTCCATTGGTAATGACATTGATATTTTTAGAAGACTAAAGCTTCCAAGTTTTAACTCTTTATTAACAGAAACTATTGTGCTAAAACACTTCTGGTACAGTCAGTTCACCGTTCCATATGTTCCTGCTCGGGATTTAAGACCAAAATACCGCTATTGCATTCCTCGCTCCTCAACCCGGTACGGAAAGCGCACACGCCATTACTATGTACCTGCCTGTTTCAATAGCTTGCCACCTACTGTACTCCGCATGAAAACTAAATACACCCTGAAAAAAACTTTGCGGTATGTCTCCGCGCTGCTTCCTGCCCCGTAGTTATTTCATCTATTTACTGTATTAATTTCAAATTACTGTAATCTCTCTTGATGTTGTAATAGTTATATATTTGTTTCACTATGTTTGGTGACCTTTTTCTTTTTTGCAAAGTTCATTGCAACGTCTCTATTTTCCTTTGTTTTGCCAACGTTCGCTGTCTGCCAGGCGCTGCCACTCAAGCCCTTTGAGGCTTTGGTAGGCCTGATTTATGTTGTCTGGCAATTGACATGAATAAAAGTTCTATCTATCTATCTAAGGTAATTGGGCGGGACACACGTCCAGGCCACGCCAGCATATACAACTAGTATATGCGAACTACAGACCGCAACTCTTGGAAACGTTCTTCTGGGCACCCGAAAGTGTGCCAAACTGCGCTATCACCGCAGCCCAACACCACGCACGCAAAACTGCTAGTATCTCGCAATGAGTTTCGATCTCGTCGTCTTCTTCAGATTCTATTTAGCTGGCGCGCACAGATCAGTTTGGCTGACCAGTATTTTAGAGTTGTGCGCCATCATGGCAAATGAAAAAAAAATGGCAGTGGCTTAGCTCAGCGATGCTAGGATATACGTAGCGAGAGCTGCAGTGGAGCGGTTATCGTCTCCGTCGATATGTGAGACAGATACTGTGCCATTTCCCTTCCCCCAAACTAAATTTCCATGAAACGCCGGTGCACTTTGATGCGTTCAGCGGAACGGTAGGTGTGATCCATGCGACGCCTGCCGCGGAGACCGACACCTGAACCGCGGGCGTAAGGGAAGGAAAATGAAATAGAATTTGATTTTCAGGAAAGGAAATTACACATGTCTCGCCTGTCTCATATATCTCGGTGGATACCCGAACCGCGTCGTAAGGAAAGGAAAGTGAAATGAAAGTTGCTTTTGAGGAAAGGAAATTACGCCTGTTTCACATATCTCGGTTGACACCCGAACCCCACTGTAAGCGAAAGATAATGAAGTCATGCACCGCGCACATGCTGCTTCTCCCTGGTTTCGCGCATGAGCAATACCGGCCTCTCAGGCTCAAGGCGAAGTGCTCGGCTGGGTAGCGAAGTGCAGCTCTCACTACAAAATTCTTCCCGAAGTGGGTTTTCAAACTCAGGCTGGTGCGAGGAGATCAGCTTCGCTGACCACTTCATTAGAGCACTGCGCCATAACCGCCGCACAACACCCCGCGCGCTAAACTGTCAGTCTTTCCCTCTATGTTTAGGTGTCTTCGTCTTCATTAACACCCATTTGAGCGGCCCGAAATAATCCGCTTGGGCAGTGTACATTTGACAAAGTTTGTACGTGGCCGTGTGAGGTCATTCACACAGATATGTTAAGGTTAAACTGCGACCACATTTTCATAATATTTAGCCAGAATTGATACTGTCGGTGCGCGTCAATTACCTTCACCGAGTTGTCCGTTTGCCGATGGACGCCACATGCGCAAGCTGAAAGAGCACCTCTTATGAAGATCACGCGTACTTGTGAAAGTAACCCATCTTACATTTGATGTTTTGCAACCACTACCTTGTTTGGCGAAGAAACTTGCATAATACTGAACGTGTTACCGCTGTGTGCTAAAATGTGAACCGCGAAAGTTCAGATTGTGACGTAGTCTTAAACAGGGACATTTCTTTTAAATTAGCAAATTGCCCTTATGGCGTACCCGCCGCGGTGGCTCAGTGGTTAGGACGCTCGACTACTGATCCGGAGTTCCCGGGTTCGAACCCGACAGCGACGGCTGAGGTTTTATGGAGGAAAAACGCTAAGGCGCCCGTGTGCTGTGCGATGTCAGTGCACGTTAAATATCCCCAGGTGGTCGAAATTATTCCGGAGCCCAGCACTACGGCACCTAATTCTTCCTTTCTTCTTTCACTCTCTCTCTTATCCCTTCCCTAACGGCGCGGTTCAGGTGTCCAACGATGTATGAGACATTTCCTTTCCCCAAAAATCCAATTATTATTATTATGGCGTATGTTTAGATTGTGGAAAGAAAACTGCGCAAAGCAATTGCAAGGTTCTGAGCAGGCTCCGGCTCTTATTATTGTCCGTCAGCTAGATCGAACGGCATGTTCTCTTTTGGCCGTTAGTAGAAGTTTTTTTATCGTCTTGGCCGTGCTATCGTGCACATATGGCCTGCAGGTGGCGGGCGCGCATATCAGCGTGCGGCTTTCGGACACGTGTTTACAGGCACGCAGACAGTGAATCTGCATATCGGCAAATGCGTGCGGTTGGATGTGAGCGTTCACACCGCGATATCCGGATTGTAACGACAAGGCGCATAGCTTAAAATGCATCTGATACGAATACATTTGTTTTGCGTAATTGAATAAACTGTGGGAAGAAAAAACTGAGAACTTGAATTTCTTGCGGCGGAAGTATCACTCCGCCAAAAATCAGATTAATGCATGCCGTGCGCGACATTTGTGAAATTTAACGGTGCAGACTTTTTATTATATACAAGGGAACAAATCTGGGACGTCCCGGGACCAACCTAAAACCGCTCTCTTTAAGAAAACAAATGTATTTTGAACTTTTTCTTTTATACAAAGCTTTTCAGAGCGAATCACTTAGGCGCCCGTTCGTGCGTTCCTCGTCGTAGTCGTCTGTGTCGGCGTAGTAGTCGTAGGCGTTGTCGGCGAAACCAGTGCTCCAAATGGCAGACCGAAACGCCACCTGGAAGGCGGCTGGTGCGGGAAGATCCTGGAGATTGGCTAGCAGCGGAACAGACTATCTGACAGGAGTGGCGGTGGCGCATAAAAAGCTGCAACAAAATTTTGCATTACCGACTACCGTAACCGTCTGTCAGGTTCTCTTCCTTTCATATAGACGTGAACCATAATAAATAACCATGGTATAAAATTCAAGGTTTTATGTTATATACTTGTTAGCGAACTATTATATATGACCTCTGTCGCTGCATTCATTCAATTAGGATCAGAAACAAGTTCCATATAGTTATGTAGCAAATAACGCAAGGCAGCTTCCACTTGACTAATGATCTGAATACACAACATCTGAAAACGATAATAATGCCACTTATGGCCTGTGTTCGTTTCTTAAAATCTGGCGCCAAGATTCTGAAGAAATTCCGCGAAGCTCTGGTTGTGCATAGACTGAAGTGCTCTTTTTTGCAAATTTCGACTCATTTATTAAAAGCTGAAGTGTACGCTCATCGAGCTAGACATTATGGGATTCTTGCATAATTTTCAGTCATACAGCTTTTGTAGATGTGTTTTCATGAGAAATGAATGTTGTTGACGTCAATCTGTGGCACTGCATCGAAGGGCAAAATTTTCGCTACAGCCATGTGCTTTCAATGCTCAGCTCTGCAGAATCGAAGGCTGCGCCCTCTGGCGCAAGTCCTGCCGAAAGCAACATAGTCCGAAACTCGGAGCCCTGATTGGTGGCCAGGCTGCTAGTAGGTCCGAATTCAATCACCCGTCCAGCTTCCATCACAAGGATCCTGCGTGGAAGAAACAGTAAAATCAAACAACTAAAAAAACACGCTATTAGCAAACTTGCAACAGCGCCCAAGATGGACTTTTGCCGATCAAATAAACAATGCGAGCTTTCTTGTCGGCTGCTGACAAAAAAGACGTCAACTATACTCAGTCAGGGGTAGGAAACTTCCATGTACAACATTGTCTGGCCCACAGAGAGGTCAGCGCCAATTTGTCCCATAGCGGCCGGAGGGAAGCCAACTTGAGCGTCCCATCGTCGTCGTGACCACTCTATATCAAGCTGAAAAAAGCTTCACCTTGAGCCGGATTCGAACAACCGTCCGTCAAAAAACGAGTAGATTCGTTTCACGTGCGCTCAGACAACTCAGCCACGGCCACAGCCTTGTCACTCTACGGGTGTGGCAGGACTCGTTCAATTTTAAGCATTAGTCACCTCCGGTCGCCAGGTGCGCTGAAGTAGTTGAAACCGAGAAAACAGGAGTTGCCTACCCCTGATATCGCTACATGCAACTGTTGCACCGCTGACTCTGTCAAAGCAAGCGTTCTTCTTTGTGCTGCCCACATCTGAGATAAAAAGTGGTGCGCTCCTTGTGCTGAGCGAAAAATATAAAATACTTTCTTTTAGGCTCATGACATTATGGAGTTGTCATGAGCTTATTTAAATGCCCTGCTCTTGCTGACAACTGCGCTCTAGCTTTCTCGTGACTTCGATCATTCGGCGGCCCAGCTGTGGCCGCCACGTTTCAATGGAGGCGAAACGCAAAAGGCGCCCTTTATAAATGAACGTTTTTGAGGGAGCGAAATTTCGTAGCAACTGTCACTTTTCGGTAGACACCTCAACCGCACCATGTTTTCTTGTGTTTGAAATACTACAGGTGGCGACAACATAGCCGTTGCTTTTCAAGCACAAGCGATTTGAAAGCATGATAATTCTGTGCACTTGGAGTACGATTTTTTAAATGCCCACACAGTGTTTACGTTGCTCTACGATTTATTTTCTCCTGCAAATTTTAGTTGCCACCCAGACATAAAACCTTACACGAAAACTATTCATGCATTTTTTTTTCTCTGAGAGTTTGCCTTCCTAGAAAGAAAAAATGATTCATATATTTGTTTGTCGTTCATGTCAATAAAATAGCTATGTAGGAAAAATATGTTAAATTACGTTGGTGTACTTGTATTGTTTCATCAAGTTGTCACTAGTTAGGCACGGAGTCAACTGTACATTTAAGCGGAAGGTATGATGACATGATTCTTGTAGGTGGATGCGTCTCTTCACCGCGTAGAGTGCGGCTAATTATAAAGGAAGGTATGAACACGTCAACACTAAAGTAAAAAGCGCCTTCGGCGTAGCTGGATTATTCTTCCTGTCTACAGCGCTCGGCTGCAAAATGTGAATGCTTTCATCAAGTGTATGTTGCAACGTCCAAACTGTAGCGCATTCAAGATCACCCACTTGTCGTAGTCGAGCACGGTGTCCAGCCTGTGGGCAATGGCCAGTACCGTGCAGTGCGCGAAGCTGTCCCTCAGCGTGCTCTGAACCAGCCTATCTGTGTCCCCGTCCATGTGGGACGTGGCCTCGTCCAGCAGCAGCACACGTGGTCGACGCAGCAGGGCCCTGGCTAGGCACACTAGCTGGCGCTGCCCCGCACTGCGCAGACACAGTCATGGTTGGCTTGTTGCAGTAAAGGCAGACGAAGCTGATAGTTGTTCTAATTGGTGCTATGTATGTCACGTTGTAGCTATGCTCTAAGGAGCATATCATGGCGGCTTGAGCGAACAAAAAAGTTCATGCACAGAAATAATTACTAAGAATATATAAGTAGGGTAAACCAGACACCCTTTCCGCCTGCCATTTTAATGCTAGTTCAGTTAGCCTAGGTGACCTCTAATTCGGCAAGGTTCCAAGTTATATTAGGGGGCTTTAATTAAGGCCAACTTGTAAACTATCGGAGCGGCGCAAATGAGTGTAGAGTTGCAAGAAAGCGGAAAGTGCGGAACGAGAACATAGAAGCAAAAGCCGAAGTCTCAAATATTGAAAGACAGAGAAAAGAACAAAAGGCTACGGCTTTAATCATTTGACCAGCAGAGACGACGCATACATTCGAAAGCACAGGATGAAACTAGAAATTAGATGGAAGAAGCTCGAAGGGCCACCTAGGAAGTAGTGGCAAGACGATGTGGAGAAAGACATAACTGGGAAGCAGCTCAAGACGGAATAGGTAATGATGGCTTGAAGCAGAGAGCAATCATAGAATTGAGTGCCCTTATTTAAAATTTGGACAAATCTGCAAAAATGATGAGGCCTTCAGCCCGGCGTTTTCGTGCTAGCATGCACAAATATTAGAATTCTGCTGTGCAAGCATAATGGGTGCATGGAAGATTGATGGAAGATACAACCGTCCTATTTTAAAAGGCGTGGAGGAAGTTCTCAACATGTTCGGCTTTATTACTTTATTTCTTTATGCAGTCTGTCTGATGGAATGTATCGAAGATAGGAACGTCCCGTTTGAAATGGGGTGGCGGCAGTTGCCGCTATGCCCAGCTTTTTGCCTTATATTTCTTTAACGGTGTTATAGATCAATCTACACCTTCGCCATTTTCTTTAGATACATCTTTAATCCTACATTTCTAACCTTATGGTGCCCGTCTGTTTTTGAGTCACCTGTCAGCCTTTGCACAGTGGAAGGTATGCGCCACCTAACGGCGTAGATCCCACTTTTTGTGCACAACTGGCATGTGCTAATCCTGCACACGTCTGCCTGAGTGTGGCTGCACTTTTCTAAATGTTGTATTAAAATGCCCACCTGAGACGGAACAGGTTGGTAAAGCGCTGGATAGTTATCGGCGGGCTAAGGCGGAGATAAAGTGTGGAAATGTCCGGCCTACTATGCACTAACGCGGCGTGGACCACTACATTCTTCTGCATAGCCCCTAGATGAAAGCAAACATTGCTGGCTTTTATTAACATACTATGCTTTTCCTTGCACCTCCCCTCTATTTGAAGTCTTTCATGTGGCGAATAAACTGCGATTTTATCTGAATATATCCTAAGGTACAGCACGACGATGCTCTATAAACGATGCAGGTTTAGAAAATGTTACTGGAACCTCACGTGAAAGCCACAGCTCTTTTTGTGCACTGAACTGATGAAATGAGGTCAATTCATGCATGTCACGTAGAACGTGCACAACGCTCTGAACTGTACCTGAAGTTGTTGTCAACGTCTTCCACGTCCATGAGAATCTTCATCGGATGGCGTGACACGAAAGCCGTCAAATGCGCTTGCTCTAATGCCCACCACACATCCTCATCGGAGCAGGTATTAGTAGGGTCCAAGACATTGCGCAAGGTGCCGCGTGTCAAGCAGGGGTCCTGTGCGGTGGCAGAGACAAAATATCGTTCAAGAGCGCAAGGCGGAAGAAAGCGCCTCACAGCGGTGTATGAAAGACTTTTATTTTGGAACCGAAACCTCCCATACAAAAAAAGAGGAAAATTTCATGTTTTCCGAGAAGTCGCAATTATACCTTTGAGATGGCCATGTGCAGTGACAAAGAAAGGTGATGGAAGCAATTGACATGAAGCGACTGAATTTATTAAGGGACCATTTAGGCTCGACGAGTGCTTGAAGATGACGGCAAACGCGTGTTCCGAGAGCAAGTGACCGTTAAAAAGCTCGCGTTGTTTTTGCGTCTGGTTGTAGTTGCTTTGGGTGTTCATGACTGCTGCGCTTGGTTTTCCTTCATGTTAACTGTATCTATGTCATTTTTCATAACAAATTTTTTTGAAAGTCTGTTCGCGCCCTATCCGCTTCTTTCTATTTGTACCGCAACTGTTAGCACTCGTACATTAACCACCGCAATAGCTGAGTGGCTCTGGCGTTCGGCTGCTGGCCCCGTGGTCGAATGATCGGCCTCAGCCGCGACTGCCGCATTTTGGTGCCGTTGAAAATCAAAAACTTATGTGTGATGCGCGAGGCAACTGAGCCTTTAAGGGCACCAGCTGTTCTAAAATAATTCGGAAGCCTCCAATAGGGGTCTCTTATATCTTACGTGCCAACGCTACACAATCATTTAAGAAAAAGATGCTTCATGCTATCTTCTACAGCCCTGTTTTCCACGTCGGTTCTCCGCAACCGCGTAGTGCTCGCGCAGTATGCAACTGCTTTGCACAGGGCGCTCTCGACCATCGTACACGTATGATGGCAACAGCGAGCGCGCCTATGTTTGCGCTCACTTAACGCTTGAATAATGAACGAACACTTCAAAATGGCAGTGTGAGCTTCTTGGTTATACTATGAGCCATGTGTGCGTCCCCATTCGATTTGCCACACGAAGTGGCAAAACCGAACAGTTGCTACATTAGGAAACTACGTCGCCGCTGCGGTCCGTGCGTCCCGTAGCGCACATTCCTTCGATATTTGAAAACAATTCTTCCCTACGGACAATGTGCGATATTTCATGTCCAGTTATCGCTAATTTCCCAAATTCCACATATATTTGACCGCTGATCTCAACATGACGTCATAAGAATGTGGCTATCAGCAATCGTTGAAATTCCTCGAAAAATTTGCTGGCTCATGCTGTTCCTTAGGCCTGACAGGTAACGACTGCGACAATTTGCTTCAAGCAAAGAGTTAACTAGCGAAATTACTGTGGGAAATTAGCAGTCTAGATGCCTTAATAAGTACTTTGTGCAAATGCTTAGATACATATTTTGGAATTCTTAATAACATTTTTGTCCGGAACTGCTTACAATCCAAGTTACGCGCATGCAGGCTAAGCTGGCTGCTTAATCTAACGCTAAAATACCTTCTCTGGCACTTCACAAGCAGCACAGGTAAATGGCCAATTATTGGAAATGGATGGTGTCACACTGGTCCTTTGTAGGATCAGCCTTTATGAATACACTTTCAATACTGGGCCGATAACCTCTGCTGCTTAGGATATGTGCAGTTGCATGCTGTGCTGTTTCTAACATTACCTCAGGAAAATCAGAGAGCAGTTTAACTGATCCTAGGAAAGGCGCGCCCTGCACAAAACATGGCTTTGTACTTATGCAGGACTGATAATTAGCCAAACGCATAATTACGTAAAGCGGAGATAAAAATGTCAAATGTTTACAAAGAGCTGCCCAAGGTAATAAAGCACACTAAATGAAAACCATGTTTAGACATACGATGTTTTTATTTAATCAAGTCTGTAAAGAACGGACGTTCATAGGTTACTCTTAGCCCTTTCCACAATATCTAGAGTACTCTAGAGAGAGAGAGAGAAAGAATATGCGGAGTAAAAAGCGTATTTCGCTTCCAAGATCAACCAGTAAACTCCTTAAGTCTACGTAATTGCCCGTGCCACGTGGTTCTTTTTATGACGATATTTATCCTCTGGTTCATCGCCATAACTCAACCTACTGGTTTTACGACTGATTTCAAGCATTTATTTCTAATGTCAAAAGTAGCGCTATATTTCCCTTAATCAAGAATAAAGCAACTATCTGATTGCAGCAACTCAAGTGAAAAATAGGATGCTAACGAAAGTCGCGAAATTACGGTGCCAGAAAATCGTTTGTACATTTTCCAAACTGCCCACTGTATGCACGTGCAAATCTTAGAAAACATATTTCTGAATATGTAATTAATTTTTCTCCTGCCGCAAACTAAAGCTAGCCGAAAACGAAGACGGTGCCTATGCTCAGAAAGATAGTGCAGAACTTTAGACAACTGAATTTCCATCGCGGCCTAGCAGTAGGTGGGCGGATATGGCCGAACCTTCTTTTGGAAATAAAAAATTATTTCAATACTATTGTCGGCAGCCATGTTAGAACAGATGGCTTCAGAGCTGTGGTGTCTCAGGTCACCGGTACATACAGGGCGTATTATTTACTAGACATGTAAGAAAGACCGGTCGAACAACGCATGAATTTTGTAGAATTCTGCTTGAGCTTTGGAAGTAAAATTTGAGACAGGTTCAGCGTAGTTACGATGTGGTGAAGTTAGAACAAATCATCTTGCCTGTGGAATGACGGTGACCACAGAACGCAGTCTCCGCAGTGGCACGGCTGCTATATCGACGCCATCAATGCGAATGCATCCGGCGGATGCTTTCAACACGCGGAGCACTGCCATAAAGAGCGAGGACTTTCCGGCTCCGGTGCGGCCGACTATACCAACCTGAAAGAATCGGACACAAGATGTAAATCAAAAATCTCAGGCGCTGATGCCGTGTGCAAGCAACGGTGAGTCCTGCTCTGACGCGGATGGCGTCTGCACAGGAATTTACAACTTCGCCCATAGTCACTTTTCAGAAGCCAACAATTGCAATGCAACACAGTGATAGCGGCACTTCGGTCGCAGTGAGGATGTGCCGACGTAAGATGCCAACTTGTTAAAAGCGAGGCTGCCTTCTGATGAGACACTAGTTTACGGAAGACTTGCTGTTCTCTAGATTATAAAAAGTGCAGAGATAATTACTTCCCGCATCGTCTACAACAATCAAGAAGTAAGACCGAAACAGCATTTGTATGAGCTGATATGTTTGTCAACTTCAAGAAAACTTGCCTTCTCACGGGGCAGTACAACAAATGACACATCGTGAAGAACATCTGGCAAGATTCCAGGCTTGTAGGAGGCTGCGTATTTGTCAAACTCCAGCTTTCCCTTCGAAGGCCACGTCACCGAGTCTAGCCGACCGGCAACAACGGGCTCGTGGCTACGGATACCTGGCGAAGTTTTCTCTCCATCTGGTTCGCTGCCAGATTCTTCGTTCAAGCCCGCCTGGTTAGGTCCGAAGAAAACGAAAGAAAAATCAGCTATTGATGCAAAGGGAAGCGGCTATTGAATAATCCCTTGATACGGTGGGACCACATAAGTGGACGCGATTTAAACCTCATCGTATTTTCGTTCGCAAGGCGAATTTCCACATATAAATACCGGGATCTTTCTATTTTGGCCCTCCTTGTAAAGTCTGTGGCACTACCTCTTGCAGCTACAGTGAAATGAGTTTGTAGAAAAAAAGATAATATGAGCATCAGATCATTCTTTGGCGGGACGAGTAAATAGCTTTCTTGATTGCATTCCATCGTTACAAATGATTGTGAATGATGCAAATTAGGGCTCGGAATATGTCTATAGGTTAATGTTAAAATGGCACACCAATTTTCATTGTCACGGACGAAGAAAAATTGCTGCGGTAGACGTTCAGAGTGCCGTATCCACATACGTGGACATGGCGCTGTAATGCCGAAAATATCAAAGTGGCGTTTTCTTGCCACAACGCGTCGTTTTTTTTTCTGCACGTACGGTAGGAAATTAGATTACTGCTTAAGCGCATTGAAAACTATGCTTGTACAAAGAGAACGTTGTGCGACTCCAGCGCTGAAGCGTTTTAAATGAAAATAGCCGATGTAGAAGCGCCTCAAAGAAGTGCGATGGACCGAGCAATGAAGACCAGCAGATTGTCGCAAAGAACCGCCACTTAGCTGAGCCGCTGCCAACAAGCACAGAGCGCTATGACCACTTAATAATGTCAGGGAGGTCTAGGAGGCTCTTAGGCCCTCTACTAATATTCAAAAAAGGATCTGAGACCACCTGTGCTAGATTATAGAACGCATGAATCTGGAGGAAGCAACCATTTTCAGTGCGGTCAAAACATTTTTTCTCTGCCGTTTTGAAAATTTCGCTGCGGTTTTCATCAAGAATCATTACATTTTATATGAAACCCGAGGCGGAGATAACTACAAAGTGGCAGCACTACGCAAAGGGGGATGAAAAAGAGCAGCCCGTGCCCTCGCACATTGGTCAGTTCAGAGCTGGCGGCCTCAGCTCCAAGGCTACAAAACAACAATCAGCACATTGGTAGGGCGAGGGGACAGTTCGTTTCAGGTCCCTGACATAAATTTAGCAAACAACCGCTTTTAAAAACCACTTCTCATCTTTGTAAATACAATGTGTAAAACAGGCCACAAGATGCTGTCTCTCACTCCCTTTCCACCTGTGCTCAGATCACCCGAGACCCCTGCGATGCAGCCGGACTTGAAGCATTACTTATGATGAAAGCAACCGTTGGCTCCAACTTCTGAACACGTTAATTACACAGCGCCGACGTGAAGGCTGCACAACTAAAAGCCACTTTCGGTGCTCGAAATACCGAATTTTCCTCTTCCTGTCGTCACAGAATGAATGCTTTTATGGGTTTTATAAGTAATGAACTGCACAATAATTCCATGTGACCGCTAAACATTCATTCATGTATAACGATCATTTAGAAGAGGCAAGCAAATGTAGCAGTGCTTGCAATCATGTATCAGGTTTAAGGCGCTATGTCCACAAATGTGGACACAAATAAAATATGCTTATATGTGAATATTTTGTCTAACTTTTGGCACATCAATCCTGCTTGGTCTACTGATCGTCATTTATGCAAAATATGATTTTTATTTTCAGTAGATATAATTGGCGCCTGAAGGGGATAAATTGTGGGGAGAATTTGCGTAAGCAAACCGACGGATCAATGAAAACGTGGATTGCGGTAATTATTATGAAATAAGCAAATTGAACAAAAAGCTAAATCAGAATGTGCTGACCATGGGGCGATAACAATTGAATTTGATATGACGTGCAAGTTCAACCAAGATCACTGAAAATCTTGAATGGGGTGGCATTAAAACAAAGCACACTCTTTGCTGCTCCCTGTGCTAACAGAAAGTACGCGTCAGTCTTTCTTGAACAAAACAATTACTTTTTGCAAGTCACTCTTCTCAATTTTATGTCCAGTTTAAACTTTCTGAGTGTTTGTATTTCTAACGTTTATTAGAAGATATGCTTGGAATATTTAATAATAATTTTAACAACAAACAAATTCTAATGTTCACAAATTTCTGTATTAATTCTACTTTCTCTGTCCCTGCACCAGTGAATTTCGTTAAGTCAGTAAATTGCTACGAATAACTTTTCCGTGAACATTGAAGAAAGAGTGGCTATACAAAGATAAAGGATGTTCCCCTCAGCAAATATGTCTTTATCCGTTTCACCTGGCCTGCAGTGCGCTGCGTCGCTGATATGGGGGGGGGGGGGGGGGGGGGTGTAGGCTTATTTGGGCGGAATTGCAGGCTTCACCGAATACACTATCCTGGGTGGGTCGTGCTGCTTATTTTCACATTTGGGTGTCGTGGTGGTAGGAATTGAGCGACGAAAGCGCTTTGTCGCTAGTGATCACAAGCGTCAGACGTTTTTCTCTGGAACAGGAACTGCGTCGCAACCTGTCACACTGGGCGGAAAGTTCTCTTTGCTTCGATGTGGCTTTTTCACCGGCTCATCAGACTTTCACGGTCCCCAACTACGAGATATATCGAAGCCGCTCCATTCTTTGTTCAATTTTATATACATGGTCGTTAACTGGCGGAGACGATATTGCACGAATCCAAACATTGAAAAGAGAAGTGCGCTTGCGAAAGCTGGTTTGAACAAAACCTACTGACAAAATACATCCGCTCAGGCATAATAATGGACGAGCGTTTCAGCGGGTTGTCCCGCATGACCGTTCTCACATCTTCATCTCAGCTGCCCTGCCAGCGAATATTTAATTCACATTCTTGTAATGGCTACTTAGTGCTTTTATCTGTGCGTATCTCGTTGCTCAGCAGTTTGCTATTTTAAGCGAATATTTATTACTACAATCTTCTGATAACTGGGCCGGTTCCAATAAGAAACAATTGTTCGGGAAAATAAAATTCCTGTTGATAACTAACGTCTTTTCACAATCGGCAACCAAAATATTGTGTCCCAAGATCACAAAATACTTGTTCAGTCCTTTCCAGTGACCTGGTACAGACCTCGGGAGGCAGTCGAGTGTAGTCCACGCAGCGCTCAACAGAGACGAACGTCTGGAGACAAAAGAACACTGAACCCGAGGAGCCCATTATGAGGAAAGCGACCTGTAAGAATGAAAGGCGTAGTCACAGAGAAGAAATTATATCAATTAAGAGAAAAATTCGTTGTAGGCACTTAGATATCTCTTAACTGCGAGAAGGCGAGAGCTTTTTGCGACTGATTGCACTGATTTGAATTTGCCGCGCTTGGCTTCATTTGACGACACAGAAGAAGAGCAGCTGGCGCGAGCTTGGTGCCACGTGATCGAGGTCACGTGATCTAGGTGGCGATGTAGCGGACAGACGGTCAACGCGAGTCTGAGCCATTAAAGGCTGTCTCCTTCATAATTTAAATAGCTGCGACGAATTGTTGTCTCTTTAAATTGAACTCCCGTACAGTGATTCCATACCACAGACACTGGAGTACCGGAAGTTGTATGGGAATTCTTACGTCTACATATTAAGAAGTATAGTTGGAAGAGTGGGGAACAAAAACACACCTTAGTAATCTCCCACTTGCAGATGCATTGTCTTGCTAAGTAAGTCGAGCACGACTCAAGTAACTCAAGCCAGAAAGAAAGGAGGGCAGAGGATATCATTAAACTTCAGTGGAAAAGGGCCGCAGCTGCTGCAGGAGACAGTTGAGTAGAGGCCAGTGGCAGAGGGCCTAACTGGTCTAACAATGATTGCGAAGATGAACACTTGAGTAGAGAACTCTCGTCTGGGCACTTTATGCAAATAAACGAGCGGTTGCTGTGGTTCGCTGATATTGGCGCACGGCTGCTGACCTGAAAGAGTCGGGTTCGACCCCCAGCTGCGGCGGTCACATTTCGATGGAGACGAAATGCTACAGACCCGTGTACTGTGCTATGTCAGCGCATGTTAAAAACCCCAGTGTGTTCAAATTTCCAGAAACATTCAAAGCGGCGTCCCTAATTGCCTAAGGTACTTTGGAACGTTAAAGCCCGTTAACCCAACCAAACCAAACTTTATGAAAAACAAACTATTGATTTGTTTAAATGGGTATCTTTGTTAAGTTACGGCACAGTTACGCCACACTTCGAACACAGAAGCCGCTTATTACCAGAGTTGTGAACTGAACCCTGAAAGTTCTTTGTTCTAAAGGACTAGAAGTCAAAACTGCTTTTGGCTCTTCCCATTCACATTGTTCTCTACCGTTCGCAAGTGACAAGGAGCGCCTCAGCGTCGTAAACTCACGCCGACAGATGCACTGAGAGCGAGCCCCACGGCGCTTCCGTTGTTGGCAAGGTCTTGGCTTTGTCCAGGCAGAATCACAGCAAAGGCCACAGACGCCATTACGACCAGGAACCCGCAGAGACCTCCCAGGAACCGCACGCTTCGGAGGCCGTTGGTAAGCGTGAGCAGCGCCCTCATTGCAGCGTCGACTAGGCGATAGGAGTGCCGACAGAAGCGCTCCTCCACGCCGTACGATCGCAGTACGCTCAGTGTGTCTCGTGTCTCAGCCACGTGTTGAAGCAGGTGCGACGCCTGGACGCTCTCTAATCGACGTGCCGCATTGCAGGCCTTGGCCATGATTACCTGCAGATTGTTGCCTTGATCTGGACTGCTAGACAACGCTACGAAATAATGCTATTTTAAATTTTTACGCTTTCTGATTCGCCAGCTTCTCAGACGGCTTTTTTTGCTCCGCAACTACATCACATAGACTGTTCCTACGGTTCTTTTTATGTCTTGCTTCAGACGTAACGATGGGGGATGTCAAGGAAACAAAATCTTAAGCCGCAGCTCATCGCTATTCCGCAGATCACAACAGCGTTATGTCGATGTTGATAGTTTCTTTCATCATCTTTAACGCTGTAAAGGGCTAGGGACACAATTGTGTGCAAACCAAACTAGGCAGAATTTTATAACAGCATGGTGGACCTAAGAGTGCCTTCTCTGTCTCTTTTAGGTAAGTGTAGCGTTGTGTATGATACAACTAGAGAGGTGTTTTACGCCAACTGGTTAACACAGTTAGCAATATTTTTTACAAAGAAAGTTTGGTGGCACGTCCTCTGCCATTTTCACGCAGACAGATTTCGCCACCAGCAATAATATAAATTTATCGCTTAATTTCCAGCGTGAAGAAAACAGAACTTTACTCAACGATCCTTCACATATTTCACAAATCCCAGCCTTTTCATGTTACAATTACTAAACATTGTGAGTCTTTGTTCAAATTGTTGTCCATGCTTCTAGACATATTGACCATTTTTGTTTTGCGTCCGAAAAGTAACAGACGGGCTGTCTTTAGTTGCGGATATATATAGTTTTCCGGCGGAAAAATATTTGTTTTCAATCTCGGGGTCTAGCAGCGCCTGGAACGGTTTATTTCACGCCATAATAGCGTCCTGAATTCCTGAATGCGCAGGAAACAGTTTCTGCTCAACTGAAAAAAACGACTGACAGATTGGCATACCATCGTGGCTAGGTAGAAGGCGGCAGTGACGCCTCCCAGCACCCCTGCGGCTGGTGCTTGGAGGCCCGTCACGACAATGCGGGCGATTCCTGCGGGCAGTGTTTGCAGGATCTGCTTCAGTGACAGATAGAGGCAGCAGTCAACGTTCTCGAGCTCTGTAGAGAAGCGATTGAGAACACGGCCCCGTGGTGTAGAGTCGAAAAAATCCACCGGGCTGTCCAGCACCCGGCTCACCATCGCCCCTTGTAACCGGAAGGAGAGGTTCCTCATTGCGACTGCCAGGGTGAAGGCGCCCAGCCAGCCAAGGAGGACTGTTTAATCATGCGAGGAATAGAGAGGTTTAAGGTGGGGGCGTGATTGACATTTTTGTCATTAATCGTCACGAATTTAGCTTTGAAAACAGCATCGATGAACAGTCTCAGCAAATGTTGACTCTGTTTCGAGGGTAAGAGGAAACGCAAGCAAGTATTAACCAGGCAGCTTTAACCACAGCAACAAGTAAACTTGCAGTTTGTGCGCTGCACATTCGAGTTGTTGATAAGAGATTTTAATCGTTAACCAGTACTGGAAATTCCTTGTTCGTTCATGCTCTGTGACACGACGATATAATTCCAATTTGAAAGCTTGCTGCTCACTGAACTATTTTGGACCCAGCTGCGGGGCTTCAGGCGTGGAATGCGTTTTGAAGCGATGGCTTCAGTGCAATTGTTCAGTGGAATATGCCGCGTCCCGTCGATGGCGTCCGACGTTCTTATGGCGCGAAACTCCGGATTTGAAGCGGCGGAATAGAAAGTAATTAAAATTTTTCATAAAATTTTCTCAAGTTCGCAACGTGAAACAAATGTCACTACGAGATCTCGGTATATAAGTTAAATGCACTGAAAACAACACTGGAGTAATTAAAGAGGAATCGTACCCTTCGATTTTGAGTAATGCATCTTGGCGACACACGCACGTTCATGCGCCTTGATTAAAGTAGCGTTTTTAATGTATGTCGTGTTTTCTTTCACGTAATATGGAAGCTTATTTACCGCAATTACACAGGCACTAATTAAGGAAGTAGTGACTAAGTGACTAACAAGCTGCATGCTAGATAGGAGTGAGCCACAACGAATGACCACACGTTTCTGTCACACGGCAATGGTGCGCTACGCGATGTGGTAGCATTGATAGAGCACATGTTTGGGTAATATGTTAATGCGATCAAGTGGAGCCGCTGACGGGACCCAGTAGCGCCGTCGTGGCATAGTCTTCAAGGCTGAAGTTAAGTGTCCCCCAAATTTATCGCGTAGGAAGCACAAGTCCAGGAACTGGAATTAGCTACTGAACATTGAAAACGTGCCCGTTCTGTGCCGAGATGCTCAGCAGCAAACACGTAAATTTGAATTAAGGAGTATTAAATATTTCATAGCGGGAGGCCTTCTGTGTCGCCGTTTTCTGCCATTTATCGGCAAATCGACTGTTGTATCATCAAGGGATTTGAAGCTGCACTACGGCAATATTCTATGAGTGCATAAAAATGTTTTTGTATACTAGCCTTATTACCTGTCATCGTCGATGTGATCGGTGTACATTGCTGTCTGTTTTTCTTTTAGTTAACTTCTGATAGTCGGACATGCTCTTAATTACAATTGCTTGTACTTTGCTATTACGGCCACGCGCCTTTCTTTATTTCACACCGCAGCACTGCGGCTGACGATTTGTGCACTATTCAAATATTCTTTTCTGTGTGTACATTTTTTTCTTTTTTGTCAACATTTTTTCATATTATGTGCTGTCAGTGACATGCAAGAGTTCTATTCAAAGAGTTCGGATTTTTTTGTATTTCTATGGAATAGTTCTAACAAAATGTGCAGTTGTAAAACTGCATCTCCTGCCTTGGCCGGTGCTGGCAGCATGAATAAATAAATAAGTAAATAAATAAATAAGAAATGAAAATAAATAAATGAAATAAATAAATAAATAAATAAAACCTTATGTGTGTTAAAGTATCACACCCTTATATTCTTTTCTCTTTTGCAACATTAGTTTCTCTTTAGCGCTTTTTAACGAATGTTTTGCTTTGATGAAACGAAAATTCAGCATTCATTGGTTGTTGCACTTCTGTGGGTGTCTGGTTACTCCCATCGGTCTGTCGGCCTTTTTGTCCTCGTTTCGCTAAGCAGAACTGAATTAACGCTTTTATGGCGGCTCTAATACTTCGTGCCTGCTGGTTTGTGAGGCATACAACAGTTTCAGGTGAAATATTTCAGATGTTGCAAACACCTGCAAAGTCACGTATACGCGCTTAATCTTCAGGCACTCTGTGTTCTCACACTCTCCTAGGTTTTCACGAAACCATAGATATTCCCCCCCCCCCCCCAGTTTTGCCCATTTTGTTACATGCAACCACAGCTACAACCTGGAATTAAGCATGCAGTTAAAATAAGAAATGTTGTAAGTAAAGTTATTAAGCTTTTTTAATTGCTGATTTGTATTAAGCCCTCGGGGAAGGGAGATGCATAGCATGTAACTGCATTTTTCATTCCAACGCCAGCCTTTCTCCAAGAACAACCGAAAATAAAAACAATTAGCATAGGGCAAACGCACTAGCACGGACGTGTGCTGGTTTACCCGACGCCAGTTGCGCAGGAGCAGTGGTAGGGTGCAGCCATGCGAGGCCACTGCGCGTACGCAGCCAGCATCACAAATGTGCATACGCCTAAGCTAATATTTCTCCACTATGCTAAATGTACCTCATCTCACGTGGCTTGGAAAGCACCACGGACGCCGCTGCAAACTTCTTTACGGCAA
>JARKHS020011489.1:0-37395 GCA_030143305.2 Amblyomma americanum | reverse complement strand
TCAAAGAGTAATGTTAACTTCAGCTGAATCATTGTCTCTTGCAAAGTCACTTACACATTTGTCTTTCTGCAAACCACAGAGAGCCGTCATTCTGTTTGACTTCAAGTCTGCACTAGAGTGCCTGCGACGAGGGACAACAGACGAATTTTGCCTCTGGTCTGTCTCTAACCTGTCTCAGAAAGCTACAGTTCAAAGGATTTTCAGTTTGCTTCCAGTGGCTGCCATCTCATGTTGGAGCCATTGGTAACATGGCGGAAAACCTTCTTGCCCAAAAAAGCCTGGTCTCAGTGGCTCTCCCAAAGGATGAGAACTTCACAAACCAGCTAGTGGTGCATCACTTGTTTGCACTTTGGCCACCTCGGCACCTGCTTTGCATTACACGAGGATTGTCGCACAACAGAGCTACTCACCTGTACCGGCTGAGCACGAACTCTGCCTATGCGCCAGTATGAATGCACAAGATTCACCGCGCAACCTCACTATGTGCATAAACCGTGATGCTGTGGGTGATGTGAACCATTTCCTTCTAGCGTGTCCACATGTTTGTGCCGAGCACGAGACACTTCTGGAACATGAGGAGACTAAACGTTCTATTGGACGATGCCGCCCACATCATGTACCCTGAGGGCTCCCGAACTGAGCAGTGATTAGTGTCAAAATCACTCATGAAGTTTTTAGAGGACACTGGCCTTATGGAACAGTGGTAGAGACAAAATCATGCAAACCAGTAACTCAGGCAGAGGAATTGTCGACAGGCCACTGTAATGCTAATCCCAACTGCACATGCACGCCCCCACCACCACCAATACCCCGGGACATAGAATGTCTGCAAGGCAGCACAAAGCTGCAAATCCTGCTCTCTTGGAACCAGCACTGGCACTATTGTGATAACGCAAACTGCATCCTTCAATAGGGACAGGAGTGCACAGGTTTAAGATCCTATCTTCGAAAATACACTGGACTGCCACTTACGCTTTGCCACCAAAATTATATGACACAAAACATAAGCTGATACTGCCAGTTATTTCAGATGAATAGACCAAAAAATGCAGCCATTGTTTTCAGAGAAGGCACTCCAAGTGTGTGCAGCATATCAGGCAAATTTCTTGAAACGGCAGAAAAATGCAAAGTAAATACAGTGAAAGCTCGTTAATTCGAACCTCGATGATTCGAATTTTCGGGTAATTCGAACTACATGGTCCGGCCAAGCTCCATAGAGATCTGTGTATAAAAAATACCGTTAATTCGAAAGCGAGTCGGTTCCGCTACGGATAATTCGAACTACGCGCCGCCAAAAAAAGAAAACACCTCCACATAGTTAGAGGCTGCGCACGTGCTAAACGGGGACAGAAGATGAAACCAGATAAAACCGTGGAAGAGTGGGTAAAGCCCAAATGGCGCCATCACCGGCGCGGCAGCCGGCGGCGCCAGAGAGTAGGGGTTGGCGGCCGCGGTGTTGGCTGCCTGCCCTCTTTTTTATGCAGCCTCTGAAACTCACAACTGAATACTCGTTAATTCGATCCCTGTTAATTCAGAAATACGGATAAGTGCTGTCGGCACGGTCCCAGCCAACGCCCTGAAAGGCTATGACTTCGGACGGGCGCTACAAATTACGTGCGAAAAACTTTTTTTTTTCTTTGCAAGTGTCGTCCATCCTTCCACCCATTAGTCGCCAACGGAAGCACGCGGTCAGCCGCAATCATGACGCCGGCCTTTAGCATCATTCCCTGAAAAAAGGCGTTTGCTGCTATCGCGAGTTCCAATGATTGATTGGCAGTAGATGGTGTCTGCCCCAATCGCCCATGGCACGATAAGGCGAACATAGTGAACACGAGGCTTGCACAACGGATAAGCGCGGGCACTGACACTTTTTTTTTTTAATTCTTAGACAAAAATCGAGGTGGGTGGGTTCATTATGCGAGTGGGTTCGTTACGCGAGTAAATACAGTATACATATACCGCAATGCAAATGGTTCTTGTCAGATTTTTTGAGGCCATTCGATAATTCGAACATCGGATAATTCACTTTTTTCCCGGTCCCATGAAGTTCGAATCAACGAGCTTTTAATGTATTGCATTCGGGCCCCTATTAAAGTGATTTAGACACCTTTTTGAACCTGTGAAGGTGCTACTCAGTGTTCTCCAATGCCTAGGATTAGGGAATAAAACAGTAATTAAATCACTGCATTATAGTCTGAAAGAGATTATGTTCCAAAGGACCTGACAATCGTACTTCTAGCAAAACTCTCTCTAGTCCAATACGTTTAGGAAAATCCCCCAAGGTGGAGTAAATTTGTAATAAGGGGTGATTATTCATTAGCATATACCTGAGTGCAGCTATATGCCCACAAAAAAAAACCTGTACAGCTTTCACAAAAGCTTTGCAGTTGAAGAAAATTCGTCCTTATCCATGGTTTTTGCTGATGAATTCAGCCTCATCGTGCCAACTGCTAGCCTTTGTGGTTAGCTTAATAGGTAGAGTGACTACCCTGGAGAGGTGATGGTCTCGGATTCAAACCCTGGACCAGGACAAATTTTTTTTCAACTGTGAAGCCTTTGTGAAAGCTGTATAGTTACCTTTTGCAGCCATATGACTGTGCTTGGATGAATGCTAATGAGTGATTGCTCCCTTAATAAAAAGTCTCTCTCAACTAGCTATAGAACCTCCTAGTGTGAGCATCATCCAAGAGAGCTAGTGATATAGCAAAGACGTAAAAGTCAGATTTTTTCGGTTTTTCTCACAGTTCAAGAGGGCAGAATAGACACATTTCAGAAACTTCGAAGAGCAGAAAGAGACAAGAGATGACGGGACCACACGGGACAACTGCTCGTCCCGTCCGGTCCTCTTGTCCCGTCTTCTCCTGCCTTGCGAAGTTTCCAAAATGCTGTACCAACTGGCCCAACAGTCAAATTTGAGAAGGGACGCACTGATCAGCTCTCTCCAGGTGCCATTGTGGTTGGTGCGTCCTTCGACGGCGTAGCTGGTGATCTGGCTGCCATGGCTCGTGCCGTCGGCCCACTCCACAAAACCCGAAGTGGCGTTGAATGAGTGGCCCAGCACCGCACCAGGGGGTCCCGGGGGCCCTGTGGGCAGAGCAGACAGAAGGTCACGTGGCACCACCTACAGCCCACATTCTATTTGCCAGGCCCCTTCAACTCTGGCTTCCATTTGCTTTACATACACATGAGTTTTACCCCGTGTCTGCCTCAACACAAAATCCACAACGCCGCATTGTGTATGCATTGCGCTGTTTGAAACACTCTCCTTGAACTGTCACCATCACATCCAATAACACTGCAGTGGAAGCAATGATGGTTTAAAATAGTACTAACTGGTTTGACTACAGAGAAAGAACAGTAAAAATTTGGAGTAGCCTACTGCTCAAACTGAACACTGAAGATGACTAAACATCACCAGTCACTGCTGGCTGATGTAGTTCGCACTTGAATTTTCGGCAAGAGCTAAACATGTCAAAGAAGTTAAAGTACCGAAGCAGTGCACAGCCACACTGTGCGAGAGTTGGGCTCATCACAAATGGAAAAAAAAAAAGACAAAAAGTGTAATCAGGTCAGAAGAGCACAAACAGGTCTCCTCCATTTCAATGCCAGTCACATCGATCACTCCGCAATGGGGCGTGCTTAGACGCCTCAGTTCGTTCACTCATCATAATGTGGCGCCACTTACATGGCTTCCATTTGCATGAGCTGCTGGTACAACTGCCAAATTCTCTAGAATGCTCCTCTAGAAAAAATAGGAGAAAAACTTTTTCGACCATTTCCCACGGTATGTCGCTAGTCACATGGGGCGTAACTACATGCAGAGCAAGCACAAAGGCTGGCGAATGGGACAGCAAAGAAAGGGTTGCATGGAAGTAGTCGATTTGCCCAGACTGGCTGATATTGCTGGCACTGAAATCAAGGGAGCATCGGCACAAAATTTGTGTTCCTCTTCATTGAAATAAAGTGTGCAGTGCTGTTCGAAATGAAACATGCAGTGCTGCTTGAAATGAAGCAGCTCACTCACCAAGGACCAGCAGCTCAGTATTGGCAAAAATCTTGCCCACCGAAGTCTTGGCGATGCAGGTATAGCGGCCAGCTTCTGCGAAGGTCACATTGTAGATGACCAGGTAGCCTGGACGGTGGCCCTGCATTCAGCAATGATATCATTCTTTTGAGTGATGAACGCAATATGTTACTCATGCTATTAATGCACACACACATAAGCACGCAGTTACTATAATAACTACAGTACCACATCGTTATTACATGTGCCTACATATGAGTAGGCTGAACCTGAGGGGGCATGCAACATGGTGAGCTTGAGTGCAGTGGCACTCACCCACCATGGTCGCTTCTCTGCAATGCCTACGTGCAAAAGAGTGAAGCGTAAAAAAAAAATGCGCTCACACATGAGAGGTACTACGTTCCTGCAGAGACGCAATATGAAGAGGTGAAACACAGCGGCTTCTTCGCACTGCCCAGGGGCACAAGGCCAAGATATCTGAGAACTACAACTACTATGCGCTTACACACTTACGAGTGCGCTGGATCTGGGGAATGCAGCATGCAGTTTGCTGCATTTTCCGAACAATGTTTGCCTGAATTTGTTGACAATGGAAGCTAGAAGCATTTCATGCCTAAAATACCAAGGAAGAGACTACCTCAACGACTGTACCCAAGCAAAACAATGCATAAACTTATGATAAGCTCTAAATTTCATACCTGAAAAACTACCCCGACAGATTTCCGCACTCCCCTTGCCTAGAGTATTCCTCACAGAGATCATGCAGATTTGAAACTCTCCACACGGATCCCATTTCAAAATCTAGCCCTCTGGTACATCCAAAACTCAATGTTAGCCGACCATCATGCTATGCAACAGAGCTCCTTTCTCTCACTTATTTACTGATTAATTTATTTTCACACATTGCAGCCTGATTTGCGGCTATGGCAGAATCGAACAGAAAGAATCGCAATGGACACATTAGTGACAATAAGCAGCCTCTAAAAAGTTCTCCAGAGACAAATTTTACAGGCTGTTCAAAGCAATCATATCGTGGAGAAAAAAAGAGTTTGCAGGGAAATATAAAAATCTGACTGCCCAGCCCATAGGCTAAACCAGGGAGTTCTCGAACTAGGTTCCGTTCAATTCTTGGGTTCCTTGAAGTGCTTTTCAGGTTTCCTGAGCTCCTAAATGTGTGCACGAAGGCCTCAGCCCTCACTTTTCCTTTAACCCATCTGTTTTGGGACTAATCATACTGTAAGTGCTCATAGCTGAATTTGGGTATCTTATGAGGGGCTGTGCATCTGCATGCTCCTTGTTGCATCCATGTTAGGCAGGAAACATGCGGGCTTTTTCAGCACAATCTTAAAGCTGTTGGGGTTCCCCGAGGCTAAAAAGATTGAGGACCCTTGGGCTGGCCTCCTGATGGAGCCGACCATAGGTTACGCTCACAAATTGATTCTTGGTTTCACAACTCCCTCACTCACCACGCCATACTGGTGTGCCTCGTGTGGGTGGATGCGCAGGTCGTTGTGTAGCCAGATGTAGGACAGGTCGAGCATGTGCGGTGAAAGTGCATTGCAGTGCAGCTCCTCCAGGCTGCCCACCGTGGCCACCACCTTGGGAGGCGGCGCTTCCACGCTGCGCGGCAGTGCTGCAATGCGCACAATCGGATGGCAGTTAGGCAGCGCATTGCAAAGGTTCTGCAACACACTCGCCATGTCTGCAGAGACCGCACTGCTATTGTTTGTGGCATACCACTCCTATCCACTCTTATGTGCACTCATCACTTGTCCTTGAAACTAGCAAGCAGTGCGAACTTCGTCACATCATTATGGATACGGAAATCCACAAATCTGCAGCAGTTTTTTAACAAAAGGAAATTATACCATTCCCATTCACCTCATTCCCTACCAGTTAAACATGATTGCTGCTAAACTAAAAATGCTTCGTGCGGTGAATCCCCACGCTATGACACTACTCATGACTTCAGAAGTTCCCTAAACACATGGGCCAAAGTGCCGCCAACCAGCGTAGCCTCACTCTACCTGAGCGCAAAAACTGGAAAATTAAAAAATAATTGTAACCTGCATTTTAACACTACCTTGGGGCCTTGATAAAGATTACACTCAATGTGCACATGGAAACCTAAGCAACACTGCAACTTGCTTGGGCTAATAGACTCCTTTGGCATACCGTGTTACCGCTACCAGAATACCCGGAGCCCGCCCACCGCCAGTGCGGAAGCGCTGATGGGTACCGACGTGACAAGCGCAGATGTGCGACTGCTGGGTACCTGGCGCCATCTGGTGTCCTCAAGGCAATCTGCACATGCGCATTGAGAATGCGCAGGCTCCTGGTACTCCGGTAGTGGTAGTACAGTGCATAGTACACGAAAGATGTCTAATAACTCAGTCCCTGTCCCTATGCCTTCAAAGTCGGCCCTCAAGTGAATGCAACTCTGCCGGAACATGAGAGCTTCACATCACATTAAGCATGCTTTGCTTTAGGCAGACATCTTGATGTCTTCACCTCATATTCAAAGAGTACAGAAGAATAAAAATAAACAGGAAAAAAATGTGGAAGGCAGGTGCTACCTGTGCACATAACCTACGCGGACTAGTATATTCTGGAACCAGCTGCTCTCCTCCTCATATATTTTATCGGACTGCATCAAATCAAAGAGATAAGTGCCAAAAACAAAAAGACAACATCTCTCCCTGCTTTTGGACCAGCGCGGGCGACTCTTCGGGCAAACCAGCTGATTTTGGTAAACAGGTAAAACAAGGATTATACTACTACGCCACGACTGATAACAACACGATAAAGACCCTGAACATAGGGTCCCTCGTGACACCAACCATTAAACACTTCTCTTTTTCGATTTAGGTAGAGGTTTGCAGGAGCACACCAGTTTTCCTGACTACCCATTGTTATTCTTCCAGTGCATTCATTAATGCAAAAGTAAGGCTCCTAGTTTTCTACAGCGTGAAATTTTAAATTCCACTAATTAAGAACAAAGAATCTGCAATATTCCGTCGGAAGCCTGCGTACTTTCCTGCAGAAGTGGCCGCCGTGGCACTACTTCCTACCTAGCTGTTTTGTGTTTCAAGCTGCACAGTCCTGTGACCGATCCCATATTTTTTTTCTGTCCGTACTCCTCATGGCTCTTTCATTGCATTCTCTTCTCTCTCAACAGCCTGCGCCACCTCCTTTCCGCATTTATAGCAACTCTTTCTTGCCAGCGCGTGCTGTGCGCTTCATCCCAATGGCCCAAGATCATTAAGAAGTTGGCTTTTTTTCTCGCATCTCACAAGTATGATGTGTAGGCACGTTGTAGATATGTCAAAGGACAGCGAAATTAATTTAAAAAAGAAGTCCCACTATATTCTTTCCTTGGCTCGAAATAGAATTCAATGTGCTCTCTGAAGTGTTAAAGAAAATTGTATGTTATATATGTGCAAATATAGTAATACTGCTTTCAGCGGGCGGCAGTGTCACGGCTCTTCCCATACAGGCGTGTGAGCGCGTTGCTGCCGCAACCAAAGTGTTTGATGTGCTAGCTTACCTGAGTGAATGGGGGAGCAAGCACGTAAAGGCATCAGCAGACCTTCATCCGTTACCAAATTCTACCTTTCAAGAAAACTCTGACAATTTAATTAATCAGGTTCCCATCATCCTATCAGTACTACGGGCTACTGATGTCCCCAAACACAATATATAATACACCGTGCGACATCAGTGCACATTAAAGAACCCCAGGTGGTCGAAATTTCCTGAGACCTACACTACTGCGTCTCTCATAGGCTGAGTTGGTTTGGGATGTTAAACCACCATAAAAGAAAAACGAATCGAAACAATATATAATACAGTACCAGCTTGTTAATCCGAACATCAAGTGAGAGGAAAAAATGTTTGAATTATCCGAAAGTTTGAATTATCAAATTACTCCGATAAAACTGTCAAGAACTGTTTGCATCACGGTAAATTTATTTGGTGAAAGACTGGGCAATGGGTGCCTGCTTTTGAGAAAGAAATGGTGAGGCAATGACTATTTTTCACATTTCCACCAATGTTTTATTGCGCGCACACTGTCGGCAGCATCGTAGCGGACCTGCTCCAAAATTGTAAGGGCCTCCCTGTAGACTTACATAGACACCATAGACTTACACCAGCGTTGGCTGGGACCAGGCCGGCACTTTGAATTATCCAGATTTCTGAATTAACGGGGTTAACAAGCTTTTACTGTAGTACAAAAAACAAAAAAAGAGTACGACTGCTAACACAATATTATGTGAAAAGTGCTTAAAACTTTTTGTGGTATCATGGAAAACTAGGGGTCTTAAGCATAACACATGAAGAGTTGCAGCTGCAATGTTCTGCAGCAACTCACGCAGCACGACGAGCGCCCCCGTGCTGCTGGCAGCCCCGTGCTGGTTCTTCACGTAGCAGGTGTAGTTGCCTTCATCCTCCCGCCGCACCGGCTGAATCCGCAGGAACCCATTGCTCAGAAGCTGTAACATACACCCACGGCAAGAAGCAGGCTAACACCATTCCCACATTAACTTGTCAGTCAACTTGACCTCGATCTGCCACGTCCTAGCCTTCCTGGTTAGCTGATTTGGTAGGGCGATCGCCAATATGGTTGCTAGTTCATTTCATTTCTTCTATTTAAAACATCATCACAGGCTTGCCAACAGGTCAACATCCCAATAAACAGTCAAAGCAAAGCCAAAGAGCAAATTCACAGAGCGGCACTGCCTTGCTATCTTGTTCCTGCTGGTCCCTACTGTTAATTCGCTGCATTTGCATACACTGGTTGTGTGCCACCAACACAGAAACAACTGAAATGAGCAAATGAGGACGTAACACGTCTGGGGAAACAAAGAAATGCACGCAATGTGAAATATAGTGCACTTGATACTACAACAGGTCAGCATTAACCACATAGCGCGTATTAGGAGGCATTACTTACAAGTTAGAGCATACAACTGTGAGAGCACAGAAGCAACAATGCGTGCCTAGAGTCCTAGTTTTCGGGTAAAACCCAATACCTCCTGCCACAATACACGGCACAATTCTCAGAAAAATGAGCCTAAACTCCACTTTTGCAACAGAAGGCTCCCCTTCCAAAAACATAGGTTGGCGGTGCGAAAAGCTGAATGCACCAACCAGTAATTACCCTATATTTTTGAAATACTTAACCTCTCACAGACTTGGACAAGCCAGGCTTGTAATTAGCTGACTGCCATTTCTGGCTCATGACAAGTCTAGCTTGTTGTGTGTTTTCTGGCACTCTGTGTAAGATGCTTAGGCCTTGTCCAAAGCATTTTGGCACAATTCTCAGAAAAATGAGCCTAAACTCCACTTTTGCAACAAAAGGCCCCCCCTTATAAAAACACAGGTTGGCAGTGCAAAAAGTCGAATGCACCAACCAGTAATTACCCTACATTTTTGAAATACTTAACCTCTCGCAGACTTGGACAAGCCAGGCTTGTAATTAGCTGACTGCCATTTCTGGCTCATGACAAGTCTAGCTTGTTGTGTGTTTTCTGGCACTCTGTGTAAGATGCTTAGGCCTTGTCCAAAGCATTTTTTTGGTTTGCTGACAGATGACAGCACATATACTAAACATATACTATACTAAACTTTGATATACTTTCATAAACTTTAATATATACTAACTTTGATGAACTTTAATATATACTAAACTTTGATATCATTTAAAAAAATGCGTCCAGAAAAAAAAAAAAGAGCATGTCATCCACAGCCGTATACCTAGGTTTCAAGCAGCCATACAGGGCTCAATGCCTAGTTGCCACCATCAAACCGTGCAGTTTGGTGCTCACATAAGTTCCCAGCAAAGCGGTGCTGTCAGTTCATAGCAGCTGCACGTGCACTGTGACCGAGCCCTGCGTCTGGGGGCATTTTTTCTACCCAAACAGTTCATGCCCTAGAAAACAGCAAATGGAACAAACTGAACTATCGATGAACCTTTAGTTTTGGATTCTGCATGCACCAGAGATTGTCGGAAGTACGCCCTTAAGCTACTTACCACTCATCCCGGAAAGCGGTCGTCAGTGCAAGTAAGCCATGCACTACGATTTTTCGCTAGTGGACCTGAGTTGTATTCGACCCAACGATTTTTTCTTTTCTTTTTACACATAGAATTCCATGCGTTTTGCTGGGAACAGTCACTGGCAATTGGCGCATACTACCTGTCGAAACTACCTTAGACCCCGCAAATAGGTTGAGCCCACCTGAGTCCATTTCGGTAAAAAAGAAGGAGGTCAACCTATACAAATGCAATATACATGGTAGCCCTTTGAAATGCTTTTTACGATGACGGTAGCACAGAGAACTTTCTTTTTGGGCTGAATAGTGTCACCATCCTAGTGTTTTTTTGGTTTTTTTTCAGCAAAGACTCCCGTGTCCATCTGCGAGCCATCCAAAACTGTTACCCAGGTGTGTTAGGAGTCAGCACTGTCAAGAATGGGTGCTGCCAGATCAAGCGAGATATTAGGGCCCTTTCCTTGTGAGAAGGGCAAAAAGGATGGGCGCCTTCTTGTCCTGAACACTTCTGTCCTGTAAAACTGTTACCACCAAGGAATCAATCTGCTAACAATGAGCCGCTCCAAGTTCTTAGCAATGAAAGCACTGGACGTTTCTATGAAGCTGGAACTCGCGAGGCTACTAGGCATTTTCTAGGTATTCCTGTGATCCGATTTCCTCACGATGAAAGAAAATTGTGCCATGCTGTACATACCTGCACGCGACCGCCCATAGGAACACTGTAGCCGTCTCGTCGCCACGTGAACTCAGGAAATGGTGCAGCTTCGGGGCGACACGGTATGGTGACATTGCCTTCCTCAGCGGCATACGTTTCGGAATCCAGGGGATACTTCGCAAAGTTGGGAGCCATGGCTGCATTGCAGAGAAGAGGAAGAGGAGGGCTATGTATACTTCGCAACCTCCCAATTCAGCATACAGTAAAACCTCGTTAATTCGAAGTGACTCCGACCGCAAAAAATATTCAAATTAGACTAGGTTTCCGAATTATCTGGACACAGCAAAAAAAAAAAAAAGGGCCCCATGCCAAACATTTCTGTTACCTATATTGGAAAAACTTTGAGATTACCATAAATGGTCATGTAAAAGCCTACTGCCCAACTTGTAGCCCCTGCTGCAACAACACACTCACCTACCTCCCTCCCTCCCTCCCTCCCTCCCCGCCTCCCTCCTTTCTTCCTGCATCGTCCCACTACCATACTTTTTTTTGTAGTTTCCCGTAGGATGGAATCGCGCCGCACGTACAACTCAATGCAATAAACGCTCAGCAATGCAATCACAACAACAGCAGTCGGTAGCCAATGAAGATCAATAGAAAAAAAAGATACGGCACATTATCCTGTCTTCCATACTCGCGTGTGGCCCGACTGATTATAGTGGCAAATTGAACTGCGAATAGCCTGCCACAGCTCTGCGATGGCAAATGCTGCCACCGGTGGGGCTTGCAAGACCCAGGTTCACTCGGTTCCTCTTCCTGAGCAACCTCAAGGTCCCGAGAGAGGCTTCGGACAGACAAACATCAGCAAAATCTCACATTTGAGGGTTTTAGTGCAAGCACACTAAAAATAACCTCTGCCTAAATAACATCTCTTGCCGACGAGAATTCGGCAGCTGGAGGCGGTGGGTCTCTCACCGGACAATCCGGATTGCTATATTGCCTGGACACAGGGTCCATATCATCGTTCACTACTTGAGTTCATTAGATCAGCCCACCTTTTTTCATTTATTTAAGCATCTTACTCATCTCTCATTTCATAACCTTTATGCCCTGAGGCAATATACATCGCTTGAAAAAAAAAATATCTCTTTGAAAGTCTACATGACATAAGACATTGGGAGTGCAGGTACTCACTGACGACACGCAGCTGCGCTGTGGAAAAGCTGGTGCCCAGGGAGTTGGTGGCTGAGCACTGGTACATGCCTTCATCGGCTCGGCTGTTCAGGAAATCGATGACTAGGATGTTGTTGTCCACCTACCGTGGCACCCGGACCCCGTGCAGAACAAAGAAGGAAAAGGATTATTGTTTCCTACAATGAAACAAAAGCATCTCAAACTGCTTTAGAGCATAGCACCAAAGCGCGTGCACTGCCATCTATTCACCCGAGGAGAGGACCAGCGGTGGCGAAGCGCTGCGCTGCGCTTATTGCTATTATGCTGGAGGAAGAGGTCAGTTGTGTTGCACACATTCTAAAGCTCCTAATGACTAAATTTCACTGCGCGGCACGTGCACAGACAACGGGTGGTGACCGCTTTCACGAGCTCGGCCTGGATGTGCATGCTGCCCTCGGCATGTCGCTGATGAACGCACAGATTGATACGTAGTCTAAACTGGAAAGCGAACACGCCGCTGCGAGAACTGCAATGCACCCGCAATACGATGGGCCCAGAACGAGAAGGCAAAGATGGCAAAACAATAAGAACCGAGAAACGGCCGAAGCAAGCGCTCCGTCGAGCGTTGGCCTCCGTCATTAGGCCTAGCGACTAGAGCCAAAATAGGCATCGTATTAGGCAATATGCACTCTGCGGTGGATTGCGTATAATGAGGGGCGCCTTGCCTGTCATCGAAATGCCAGTTATTTATGGTTTTAAGATTGAAAAGTCAGGGTTGCGGTGCGTTTTGCCGCGGGTACGCTGACCTTGCTTTAAAATGCACCACCATTTCCTCCCGCGCTCGCCATCTTCGTGAAGCTCGTATGCCTCCCACACGCTTCGCTGTTACCTCTTCCTGTATTCGGGACGAAAGACTCGGCACAGATGAGTTCCGTGAACTCTGACTACTGTTCAAGTTCGTGCGGCAGAAGACATTCAAGAGCAGTACGAATTCGAAACAATGCGGGCGCAATGTGCCGACGTGCACAGAATTTCAGTATCGCAAGAGGCCTCCTTTAAGCTTGAATTTCGTTTTGTTTGATCAAGTTTTTGAACTCTCCTGCAGTTTGAATTAATGAGGTTCCACTGTACACATTATATGGCGGCTTGGGTATTGGACGCGAGTGCGAACGAGGTCCGAAAAATCGAGCAGTCAGTTGCGGTGTGTCCGAAATTTCAGGCGCTCTTATACATTGGCTCTATGAGCCATGTCGTGGTGCCGCGAAAAAGTCCGAATAATCAAGCATGTCCGAAAAATCAGGCGTCCGAATTTTCGGTCGTCGACTATACTACTACTACTCAGACACTAATTAAAATCAGTTTAGCCCTGTGAATAAATAAATTTTGGGGATGGATCCCTTCAGCTGCCTCTAGAATTTCAGTTCTTCCCATTTCTTGTGTCTTCCTTCTCAGAAAGGGTTGTACTGTGCTCGCATGTCTTCCGTGCTTTCTATGTCGAGCAGCTCGCCGTTGCGGTACCAGCGGTATTCCACCTCGGGGATGTCAAGAAGCGCTGTACAGTTGGATCAGAAGCAGCTCAAGAACGAAGCGGCAAGTTCCCTTCAAAGAAGGCCTTTTGAGCTAGTGATGTCAACCTCTCACTAGAGTAGGTGCAAAGCTGTGACGGCATGACGACAGGCTGATGCTATTGATTAAAGTGGCTCCTTAGAACGGCATCTGCCACTTCATTTTTGAGCTGTATCCGACAACAGAAGAGTGCGAAGAATCGAGTGGGAGGACCAGCACACGTCCGCACCTTGTACCGCGCTCGCATGTCTTCCGTGCTTTCTATGTCAAGCAGCTCGCCGTTGCGGTACCAGCGGTATTCCACCTCGGGGATGCCAAACGCCTCGCACGTCCAAGTTAGCCGGGCACCCTCATCCAGTACCTGGTGCTCCAGCGGAATGGTGAACTCGGGCATTGCTGCAAAGTCAAGAATGCCAGGTCTGAGCGGAAAAGCCATGACTGCATCCATGCTTCTACTGCACTGAAACTGTACAGCAGATTTCTCCCAGCATCTTGTCCATCCACGAATGTGTGCACCCAAGTGACAGGTTTGTGCCACACTTCTTAAATGCTAAAGGAAGCCAGCACTTATTGGCGGCTCACTCAAGAGCGCACTGTAAAAAATTTTGATTTTCCATCTGTTTTTTTTCACCTTGCTTTGGCAGCTGCAGGTGCCACTTTTCAAAATGATGCCTTTATTTTCAATGCTCAAGCAACATGTGCGATTTCTTTCATTTATTCTGTTTTTTTTTTAGTATGTGCCCCTTGTGGTACCATCCACAGTGCCTTCGTCGTTATTTCTAGACTGCATTCATATCAAAAGCATCCAGAACATATCAGGCGGGATTTTATTTTTTTTCTATGATGGCAATCACGAAAGTGACGTGATGTGCATTAAGCACGGAAAGCAAAATAAGTAGGCACGTGAATAGGTGAGCAAGTAAATGAAGATGCAAAGTAACTCAAAACTTGAAAACGAGCAAACCATAGGCCAGCCTTTTTGCGATTTAAATTGCCCATGCCACTAGCTCAGTTCACACTGTGTCTACCCCAACCCGCTTTGCTGCCACTGAGCCTTCTTCTCTTTTCTCAGCTCTATTTCAAAAAAGTGCTCACCCTGGATGGTGAGGGTGACTGCTTTGCGGATGCTGTCTTGGTCCGCGCTGGCTGTGCAGAGGTACTCGCCAAGGTCTTCGACGCGCACGCGCGGCAGCAGCAGCACACGGCCGTGCGAGGTGATCTGAGCTCCCTTGGGCATGGGGCCACCAATGCGTGTCCAGTTGTACTTGGGCACGGGGCTGCGAAATGCAGGGAATGGGCAGAAATCGGAGGTCAGTCATCACCGGCCACCAGCCAGCACCAAACTAGTAGAGTTAGAAGCAGCACACCACCTGCCTGGTGGTACAGGTAGAAGCAATACGAATGTGATTGGTTTCGTGTCAGGCAAACAAGACCCTGCTGTGACAGTCACTTGCTTTCCAAAGAAAGAGATGATGATGGAAAGATAGAAGAACCCAGCTGGGTCAACTATATTCATGCATTCTGTTCATCTTCTGGCACCACCCTGAAGAACATGCTCAACTGGGACACGCTTGCAATCCGTTGCACCGTAGCTAGATTTTCCCTACTAAATCAAATTGACCAGAATCGTATCGCCATCAACCGGTCCGTTTTCTTAAAACCACCTAGTTTCATATCACAAAGACATGACTACAACAGAAAAATACGCGAAATCTCCTGCCGAACAAAAGTATACCAGTTGTCTTTCTTTTCTCGCAGCATTAACGAAGGGAACAAACTGCCTCAGGCCGTGGTGTCTACAAGTGATGAGCAATTTGGGGATGCGTTAAGGTGATATCTTTGTGATAGTGCATAGCAATATACTGCGACTTTAGAATGCATTCTACATTTCATTCTTATTTTGCTCTTTCCCTGTGTAACAAATTTCTTTGCTTGTCTCGAAACTTGATTCTCTACTGTTTGGTTCATTGTATAAATCTCGTTCTTGTTGTGTTTTTATGCTTTAGTTGCAATGACCCTTTGCTCATTTAACCACTGTTCGCATTTTTCCTTTCTGTGACATCCCCCATACAACAATGCCTACGGGCGATTTGTAGTACCATAATAAATAAATAATAAATAAAATAAAAATAAACTGTCGCGGAGCACTTTAACACAACGTAGGTTAAGCCCATAGTGACAACCTTTATGTTGATTCTGACTGTACAATACACGTGCTTTTCATTCTATCGAACTTGGTTAACGAAGCATACTTTAGGGCAATGGACAAATAGCACAGCTTTTTCAAATAATGAGCATCAAAATTTCAGTCCTGTGATCCACTATCTTGTAGTACACGTTGTCAAGGAACATCAAGCAATCAGTCTCAAGACATGAAGAAGCCATGCTGCTTAATTATTCCTGCTGGAAGTAATGTGGGTTGAAATAACAGACAAGCATGCTTCTCTGCCCTGTAGCACGCTGAGGCAAAAAAGCTAAACTGAACGATCAGCACAAAGTGCATCAGGAGCATTGGTGCATGCTTGCGATTTTAAGTGCAAAGGAAACACCACACTCACTATCCATAAGCGATGCACTCCAGCCGCACATCATTGCCAGCCAGTGGTGCCTCGGGGAATGACTTCGGGAAGCTGTTGGGGAACAGCAGCTTCTGGCCACTCGCTGAAATCGGGAACGAGCTCTTGTTACTTGCTAACGCAGTAGAATATCAATAATACAATTCTAACAGTGTCACGAAAGACTTCATATCATCAAAAATGAACAAAATCTGTTTGCAGAAGCATGAAAAATGCATTCACACAGATCTGTTTACAGCTGACGGGATTTATTCACGTCTGTGTGGCCACATCTCAACCGACATCCTGACTATCGGGGATGGCCCCATAGCTCACTGCTCGCGGCGCAAGCCACACGTCGCCGACTCCGTGATCGCTTCTCGCGGCGCGTGCTGCATGACTAGCAATAGCGTTAGTGCTCGGGGGTGCGGTCAAGGCTCACACGTTTGTATCGTTCGTAATGGCGTGGAGGAGTGTTCGTAACATTCGATATTCTGCACATTTTACACAATGCACTCTGGATGGGGAATTTTAAGAATTTGTATAATCCTGAAATTCATAACAATGATGCTTGCTTCATTGAGATTCGGCTGTATGTTACTCCTAAAGGGACAAAACATGCTCTTCTATGTAGGCAACAGAAATGACAAGATGCATTTCTCAAGTAAATGGCCCACAGTCCACTCATTCCATTGCAAATGGTACTATTGCAAATATTAATCACTTCATTACTGTAGCAAAAATGCCATTAAAACTTCATGCATTAAGCATCAAATATAATTTTTATGCCTTTGCGACATGGGCACAAGACAACAGTCTGAACGCAATGCAATGCTTGTGTCCCGTCCTTCGCGCCGTTTCGGATATGGACGTTAACCAACAAGCCCAATTCACTACACTTGAGCAAGGAAATTGAAAGAAAAACAAACAAAAAACTCGCCGACGGTTACGATGCCTAGTTAACAACTACGACAACTGTTTACGCTGCTGAATGTGCAGTTCACTGCTCTACACAGTAGCACTGTGTCTGTGCAGAACCTCAAACAGTGCAAGCACTAGACTGCATTGCCATGATAACCGGCACCACCACAAATCTGTGCCGTGGTAAACGGCGCAACATCCCTTTGCTCCTCATTTCTCCTCCATGTTACGCCAGCAATGCCGCAGAGCCGGGAAATGTGCCCTTAAATGCTGTGGCAGTAAAAAGACAGACAAATAAGCAGCTCTCACAGGCGGGCTCGACGGCAAGGTGGAAGAAGGGCCCCGTGCGGCCAGTCGAAGAGATGCGGCTCTGGACATTGCAGGAGTAGTTAGCATCGTCATTCTTCTCCAAGGACGCAAAGTAGAGGTTGCCATCGTGCGACATGAACACCCGTGGGTCCTCCTGGACAAAGTCCGGGAAGGCGTTGCGCACCCAGAAGTAATGCACTGCCGGGTTATACTGTGGGGGGTCACACGACACCGACTTGCCTGCATGAAGAAAACGGAGATTTGTGCAACGGGCATCAGCCTTGCTCAGCACTCAATGAAGGATACTGCCACATGCGTCACACTCCTTGATGCATGCTGATGCAACATCAAGTGCACGGGGTAAGGTATGGTTTGGTTTGGTTTGGTTTATGGGAGTTTAATGTCCCAAAGCGACTCAGGCTATGAGAGACGCCGTAGTGAAGGGCTCCGGAAATTTGGACCACCTGGGGTTCTTTAGCGTGCACTGACATCACACAGCACACGGGCCTGTAGAATTTCGGCTCCATCGAAATTCAACCGCCGCGGCCGGGATCGAACCCGCTTCTTTCGGGCCAGCAGCCGAGCGCCGTAACCACTCAGCCACCGCGGCGGGCGGTAAGGTATGGTTTATGGAGTTTAATGTCCAGAAGCTGCACATGGCCTATGAGGGACGCTGTGGTGCAGGGGTCTGGATTAAGCACCTTTGGTTCCTTAACATGCACTGACATCTTGAAGCATGTGTGTGCCTGCATTTCGCTTCTCATCAAAATGCAGCCACTGAATGCTATGGCCACAACACAACTGCGACAGGTACTGTAAGAGTTACTTTCACACAAAAAGAATAAGTGTGTGCAATAATTGAAGCCCAACTGTTCAATCACATTGCAAAATTTACAATTTTGCAAAGTTTATCGATACATTATTTTCACACCTTGAATGTCGATATTCCAAGTGTTTTAAAATTACTAATGAGGGTAAAATGAAAAAAAAAGCTTTGATTATTGAACTTTTTGTTCACCATACTACGTAGCCATGGATTAAAAATTATTTTTTTACTGGGCAGTTTTTTCCCCACCGAGGTACTAATGAATGACTAAATAAAATTAATTACCTAAGGAACTAACAAATTTATGAAAAGGTAATTTCAGAGTTGAAATCTGAGTAAAAAATTTAGCAAGGTGACACAGTTTTGTCAGGATTAGACTAAAAATAAGGAAAATAGGTTTAAGACCAGTGTCCCCCCTTAAAAATCTTCCAGGGTAGGTTTTCTAAAGGCATCACCAAAAGCTCTGAAGTGCCATTTCAGCTCCACTCAGTAGCCTATGGTGCCATTTCATTTTTTGGAGCCTCATGTTATGCTAGGTAGAAACGGCAACGGGCTGTCTTAAGATAAGTCATTCAGAAGATTCGTTGGTTGCTGCAGCAACTCACAGTAGTCCAATTCTGAACGACAGAATACTTCTAAAGGTTCTTTGCTCATGGACTCTGCAAACAACACAGCCCTGAAAATACGTACTGCCATCCTTGCTCTGTGCTCTAACTAGCACAACAGAACTATGCACACATTTCATCATTCTTAAAATGAACAGGGCTCGAAAATGGCCATCTGCATTTAGCGTGCATGCGCATAACCTCGCCAGTTTCAACGGCACACCTTACCGTACCATGCCGTTCGATTCATACCCTAACTTTTGTCTAATGTGAGCTCTGTGTACATTTCACGAGGGCACTGGACGGTTTCAGCCAGTAAAGCTGCCTTGAAGTCAGACTATTTCTGCCTGTCTAGCACATTCGCGCAACACCTCCCAATGATCCCGAGAAGCAGACAGCCTGAAAACATGCCATAAAAGCTCAATAATAAAGCACTAAACCAACAGAAAATTCAGCATGGCAGCTCCTGCACCATGGGGTCAGCGCCAGAAACAAATCAGTTATTTCAAAAAACAGAAAACAAAAATTGGGGCCTTGCCTTTTTTGAGAAATTGGTTGCAGAAAATGCATTAGTCCAATAGGAGTGCTGCCAGTTCACCATAAAGCTATGACTAAGTCCAAATATATACAGTTCGAAGAATTTGCCGGCAGATGCTGCAGTTAGTAGAACCCCCTTGGCTTCGGCTAGATAACAAGCACCTACTGGAAATTATGGTGCATCTAACTGCACGCAATGCGTTCTTAAAATTTTTTTTTCAGGGAAAATATTTCTAAAATATTTCTGAAGTCGGGGATGATTTTCAAGAAAAAAAGGTTGTGTCCATACAGTGGCGAGGTTCAGGTGAACTTCAGGTGGTCTCCCAGACAGTTCAGGAGAGTCGCCAGGTATGCACTAAGATCAAAAACTGTGCCCAGTTGTCCTCAGGGCCCCTTTAAATTTTTCTGCCAGTGCTAGTTCTGTCTGGGTGTGTTCTAAGTGCACTGCATTGTTTTAGCACTGAAACCTGCTTGCCTGTCATAAGGTGAGCTTCTGAAACTGAACTACCATGATACTGCGCTACAACAACACAAAAAGACAGCAAAAAAAGAGACAGGGCTCACCCCAGAATTCCTTGCCGCTGTCAGGGGCCCGGTCCTTGTTGAACTCTCCGATGAATCCAAAGCCGAGGGAAACGGAGCGGGAAAGAACCTTGCCGTACTTGTTTTCGGCCAAACAGTGGTACTTGCCACGGTCTCTGGTCTAAACCATGAAAAGAAAAAGAATAAGAGAGGTGAAGTGTGAAAGCTTGAGTGAGTTGTGATTATTCGTAATTAAAGCAGCACAAACTGGACAACAGATGGAAAGAGGCACGCTATATTTCTACCCAGTGCAGGGTAGCCAACCGGAACACCCTTCTGGTTAACATCCCTCCCTTACTTCTTCCTCTCTCTCCATGAAAGGAGAAGGCAGACCAGCTATTTAGCAACACAGCAAACTATTCCACGCACCTATTGAACGCAGGCGACCATAGATTTTGCTCACAAAGTGAATGTGATCAGAAAAATGGGAACCTTGGTAAGATGTGAGGGGTTCAACGCCCCAAAGCTGCGCACGAGCTTGGCGAGACGACACAGTAAGAGCCTAAGACTAATTTCAACCACCTGAGGTTCTTTAAGGAGCACTGACATTGCGTGGCACTTGCAGTGTATTCTGCATTTGACCTTCACTGAAATATCCAGCCGAGAAAAGAGCCCACAAGCTGAGCTCATGAACCCCCACTGAACCCTCACAGAGTATTCATCAGAAAAAAAGTGAGAGCTCAAGAACATATTGTGAGCCACCGCTTGAAGAAATGTCTTTATTCCAGGACAGCCTGGTACTCAGCATGTGAGCCTGAGAACACAGGCTGAGCGATGACGATGACGGGCACGTACAGGTGAAAGAGGTGAAAGTTCACGCACCACACTCGCAATATTGCAAATGCTAACCAAAGGATGCCACACTCGCAGTATTACAAATGCTAACCAAAGGATAAGCCAAATAAGTGTTGAGCAGAAATTTCAAAGGCTCAAAGGCACCAGAAACAGGAAGGAACGAGAATGGGCAACAAAACTTCTAGCGCCATATTGTTTTTTGAACATCCGCTTCTAAGCAAACTGCATTAACATAAACCAAGATGCAAGTCATAGAGAGCATGCACAGCAGTGTCTTCTTAGTAGTAATTAAGAATATGGAGTAGTCTCATTATGATCCGTGCTACAATTCCGCGCAAAAGAATGAAAAGGTTTATAGAGTTCAGGATTGCTTGCACAGCAACAATGTCAAAAAAGCAGTATTTTACACATTTTATTCACTGCCACAATGCAGAAAACACCCAACAGGCAACAACAGCCAGCCAGAACCTCTACAATGGAAGCAAGCAGACATGCACAACTTGAGTCGTCTGCCGATAACTCTAACTTGAAAGGGACTGAACCTTAGCATGAACTGAGGAGTCCAGATTAACAGCAACCTTTTTAACCCACAGACTTCCAAAGCCATAGAATCAATGACCATGGCTTCACAAGGCCATATCACTAAAGTCACGAAAATGATGGCCAATGGCTTGTAACTGTTTTTAAAGCTGTCCTGAGACGGTGCACTGTAACGGATAGTTCAAGGAATGTCGAGATACTCGTCTCATAAATGGTGGCATAGTTTCACTTTTCTGAAGTATTTTTGTTTTAATTTGTTGATATTTTGATGATATTTTAGTAGGCTGTATTCTGGCATACAAGCTCACAGCCACTCTAGGGAAGAGAAGTTGTCCCCCTAATGAAGAAATGTAATGGATATTTTCGTTGACGACGGTGACAACGATGTTGAGTGCAGCAAAAAGGCTATTTCTGAGCGCATTCTTCAGATGATGTAGGAGCAGCGATGAGAATGACAAAGCCACCAAAGAACGAACCTCAAGATTCAAAGTATCCACAATAGCAACACAGTGTATACACACAAAACTTGTGGATATTGGTTTCAGAGTGTAAACAGACATTTTTGTTGAACCTCTTCAATGATTTCTTTTTTAAACGCCTATGTTTAGATCAAAAGAAGCATAGACTGAATATTTGCGCTTCAGGTCTAAAATTAAATCAGTACAGAAGGCACAGCAGCACTTAGATATACTAAATGGAAGTCAGTGGGTTAGTACAACATGCGACTGACAGCACCAAAGGATCAGTTCGAATCAACGAGAGTCCACCATAAGTGTTCAAGAAAGCACCGTGCTACGCATTTCATGGTATGTACACTGCACACATATCCCGTAAACAAAATTATTGGTGCAGTATCCTCAGCAGTGTCCACAAAACTGTGGAATGGTATGGTCAGTTGCTTCCATATGGTTGCTCATCTTTCTACTTTTGAATTCGCGAGACAAAGATGAGACACTTGGAGAACCCTCAGAAGTTCCAGTACAGTTGCGCACTACGGGGTGTTGCCCTGTATGGACCAACTTTCACAGCAACCTTTAATACAATGAAATGAACTTGAGCCAACACAACCCTAAATGAAAAACTCACCTGGTCTGGATTGTTAATTATCAAGGTGCCATCTGTTTGCGTGAAGCGACCTTCGGATAGGGGGTCAATATAGATGTTGCGTTGCTCATCATCTTTATACTCTTCCTGTGAGGACGGCCATTGAAGAGAGAGAGAAAGAAAAAAGAGACAGCAAAGTAAATGAGACTTCTTATATTGTGACATCTCATGGATTACGCAAGGAGATAAACACAAAAACTGCAACACTAGAAGCAGAAAAAGTGCACAGTACAAAAAAAAAGCCAAGGTTGCATCGTGGAGTATTGAGAGGTGACAGAAATGAAGGACACCAAGAAGGCAGAATGTGCAGCAGTCCTTACTCAAAATAATTTAGTAGCTCTAATAATGAAATAAATTACACACGTTTGTCGTGCCGGCAATCTGGCTGTATGAAGTATCTGCACTTAAAAGAGCCACGAAAAGACTGTTCAGCATCCACAGTTTTATAGCATTCAAATACTAAGTGACACTGAAAATAGTTATCCAATTTCTGAAATTTTGGTACCCTATATGCACTATACAGAATCAGTGACTAAAACTGTGGCCATAAAGCTTCTCTCACTGAAAGCAATTGCCATGTTGAAATCCTGAGCATGACTTCACAAACTGATGCCTACTCAAATGTGGCCAGCCATCAAAGCCAAAAAGCTGGTCAGCCACTGTAAGCCACTTTTTAGAACTCTTCTTTTGCCGTGAAATAACATTTTCAAGAATGTTTGCAATGCTGCCATGCCAATTAGCTCGATGCCAATTATCTGCCTGCACAAACTGACCCAACTTAAATTTTCTCCAGAACCATTCAGCTAACGTTCTCAACCCAGTGTGCTTTGCTTTCTATTCAACACGATGACAACAGTTGTGGCCCTCAACAAAATTCCTAGTTTTTGGAAGTTAATAAGATTTCCTTACAGTAAACTGAAATCTCACTACCACATCAGCGTCACCACTGTGCACCAATCAGCATGCCACATTTCACGACTGCCATGACACCATACAAAACTAGAGTCAGAGTACAGTTAAGAGCTTGTGGTGGTGAAGGCACTAGTGTACCTTGCAGTTGCAACAATAACATAGGAGTGCACTACACCGTATTTACACGATTGTAAGTCGACCTATTTTTTAAAATTTCAAAATCCGAAGTGGGGGGTCGACCTACAATCGAAAAGAAAACATCGCACTATAAGTAAAGGCGAGACAAGCGAGATATCGGGCATGCTACAGCGTGGTTGCATTTTTGCTGCGCGGCTCCGTCGCATCGCTCTTGGTGCTGGCCTTGAGCAGCTGCTATGTCAACACGCAAAACTAGCATCCCCTCCCCGCGCGCACAGGCGGCGGCCTATGGCGGCTATCGATAAGCAGCAAACTGGCACCCCACACGTGGCTGCTGACTGCGGTTGCTGACTGCGGTTGCTGATAAGCAGCGGCGGCCCGATAACGCAATCGCGTTCTACATGAAGCTCAAGCGTCCAATAAGTTTTCTTTTTACTTTCAAATGCATACTCAGCGCTCAAGGGAGCAGTGATCGTTGATGGAAGGGCCACTGTTCCAATCGAGGCGGCACCCCCACTCGGAACGGTAGCGGTGCCGGGGAGTGTCAGTAGCCAACGGAAGAGCCGACGCCATTCACGCGTAGTTTCTCTTTGGCTCTGACGCATTTGACTACTGCCGGCCACATTTCACAAGTTTTTAATGCAGTGCTTCGTCAGTCATCATTTGTGCTCCAGGTCCGGCACGCGACCGGTGCTCGTTCACGGCTACATTCAAGATGGCTGCCATTTTTTACGCCGAAGCAACGAATAGCCGTGCGCCGGGCCGCAAGTTCAACGTTCACAACGGGTGGTACAGGTGTGGCTGCTGCAGCGAGGAAAATTTTTAGCTGTTACATGCGATGTTGTGATGTGGCTGTTTGCAAAGTGCAGGATTTCGCTGGACGACGTTAGAACGACGTGCTGTGGGACCGCAGCAGCGATCACGACGGCAGCGCTAGTGAGGATGATGGCACAAGTGTGGACGAGTAGTCCAGTGACTAATACATTTTCGTTTTGGAATGTGCCCACGGGCAAGCCCGCACGCAGCAGCCGATAGCGGCTGGCGATAAACGGCGGCCGCTGGATAATGCTATCGCGTTCAACTATTCAAGGCCAAGCTTAAACAACCTTGGACGTTTTTTTTATATTTTGGAAATGCGATTTTGGGGGGGTCGGCTTACATTCGAGTCGACTCACAATCGTGTAAATACGGTACATGCAGGAAAGCACAGGGAAAGACAGACAGAATAGGACAGAAGGGGAGTGCAATAGAAAGCTCTCTGCATGGGAGCCATGTGTGTTGGGGTTGTGAATCGTATCACTGCTAAAGCGCGACAGAACAACATTGGACCACACTTGGAATCTTAATGGTCGAGATGATGAGAGCAAAATTTCCACTGCATTTGGAAACCCATGTGCCCTACCCTGAACCACTTGTAAGTAGGCGCTGGATAACCTGCAGCCACACAGCGCAGGGAGATGTCATTGCCTGTGGTGCGGCCGCTCAGGTCGAAGATCACCTCTTCGGGCTCCTCGACAAAGTAGGGGCCCCGAGGTACCTCCTCTCGATTGGTCAGGATGTAGCCAAAGTCTGGAATGAGAGGCCAGTTGACATACTGTCAGAAGCCTTGTTCACTTAGCAGTAACTCACACCACGTTGGACAATTCTGTCGCAGCATTTAAGAATTTCTCCACTGGGCCAACATTGCAGTGATTACCAGAGTGAACTTGCGAACTTGGAGACCACCTTAGAGGCCAACAAACAGATGAAGAAATGGCCGACGCCAAAGTGACATGAACCTGGCCATTCATTCCAAATGGTAAATACATCTGCTGCCTCTAAAAAAATTAACCACAAGGTACTGCCAGATTTTGAAGTGGCTGCTCAAAAGCAACACAATTAAAGATTAAAGAGCTTCGACACATAACGACTCTTCTGTGTGTGAGAGTTCACCCATGATTACTTTTAAGACTACACAGGTGAAGCAATAAACAGCAATTACCACAAGTGGTTGCAGTTTGAAATCATGGTGTTGGTTTGAAAATGGTGGTGATTTACATGTCAAGTAAAATATTTAGCGACTCTATATGACTCAATTACAGCACTTTGTGACTGCTTTTCAGCCCAGTAGTAACTGTTCTGAGGCCTTGCAGGAGGGATAAAGTTATCAATGGCAGCAAGAAGGAATACTCCAAAGCACATGAATTTCACGAAAGCACACAGTATACACACAACGACACAAATTACAACGTGAACAGTTTAAGCAGTAAATTGCAGTCACTGTGTAGTCGCAAAAAAGAAATTTTGTTCAAAATTAGTAGTTTGCAAAAGGCATGTTGAACGATGGTGTGTTTAAACAGTTCCTCAGTTCATTTGGCTGCCATTCGCAATAAACCTTGCACACAGCTTTCAAAGCCACTTCTTTGATTGTCACCTGTAAACAGTACCCTGTCATAAGCGTTTAACATCAGCTTCAAAATCCCAGCAAGTCAAATTTATAAGCAATCTTTCAGTCAGAAGAAACTGTACCAGCCAAGCAAACGAAAAACTTGGTGGTGGATGATCTGCATGTTTGGAAACTGGAAACTCACTATACACCCTCAAGTAGACATGACTGCATTTCTATAATTAATCTTACAGTCTAGCCCATTTAGCAGTTGTCACAAAAGATCAAAGCAACAAGTCACGAGCAGTGTGGCACACGAACAGTAATACTTTGAGAGCACTTTGCACATAAATGTGACAATAACACTGCATGTTTGTGTAAATCAAGACCAAACAATCACATGCTAACATGAAACTTCTGCTGACACAGCCATAGGTCACACAGACAAGTGGTTGACGTACCGAGAGGACGTTCCTGGATGTATATCTGGAACAGTCGTTCTTTGGGGATCTCGCAGATGAATGCCAGTTCATCTCCTGGGGCCACCCTCTGCAGACCCCAGCGGTTGTGTTCAGTTGAAAAGCTGCAGATGTGCGAGAAGGAGATGAAGATGAGAAAGAAGTTCTTTGCTTTTCAGAAAATGCTACACAGCCTAGCAATTAACTAAACAACTGGCTTCCGTCTCTATTTCTCATAAAAGCAGTTTAATTCACAAGCATGTCCATGAAAATGAACCTGCCATATCTTCAGTTAAAACACCAGGAAAATTTTACCAGCACAAACATGAGGGCTTGATGTCCTAATGCAACAGTTTTCGGAACACCGCCGAACTGCAGCTGTCAAGGCCCAGTGACAAATCTTCAGCCTTGTGCTAAACTGCAGGTGCTACAACTATGGGCCGACCACAATGGGTGGACACTTACTTGTAGGAGGCAAACTTCCACAGCTGGACATCCTGGTGTGGCAACCAGAGGTTGTCAATATTGCTGAACTGGGCATTGTCACCTTCCCACGTCCACAGATTGTCGCCACTCTCAAAGCCACTCGTGAACCACCTGAAGGTAACAGAGGCAGTCGGCACAGTCAGTCAGGAGGCATGAACATTCTTGTGTGCTGGAAACTAGGATTTAAGAACTTCTAGAATTCTCATAATTACTTCTTATTTATTTTTATATATAATTTCAGAGCACGAGCAAAAAGTTAGTCTCATCAAAGACAACAATCTTACCGGCAATAACGTTAAAGTGATAGCGTTCCATTCGGACCACAGCACTAGAACTAAAGAACTTTCCAAACTCAACAAAAAACTTGTAGAGAAAGCTTACTGGCTTAGTAGAACAATCACAGAAAGCTTTTGTTGCTTTGGTTTAGCTATATAGCTCTGCATTTGGCTGTGGAATCTGCACTGTCAGTCACAAGAGGAAGCCCAGCCATGCTGATGTGAATCAGCGAAATCTGGTCTGGCCACTCGTCGCCTCCCACCCTCTCTCTCTACCCCTTTAACACTTGCCCTCTCCCTCCTATTTGCCACCGGTCATGGTAGGTGGCAACTAAATTTAATTGCATTAAATTAACTTTTGTAATTAAATTTAAACGAATTTGCTAAGTAATTAAGGTCTTGCGGCTGACACTGTACATTCCGTGGTAGAATGCAGGATTATATGACTAAACCAAAGCTATAACAGGTTCAGCTAAAAAAGAGAATATGCACATTGCAACAAAATGCTCTGCTCTCAACAGCAGGCGCGTGTAGTAATACAACCGCACTGCACAATGCCTAATAGTGGAATGGTTATTTTTCGTAAAAGTGCAAGACACATACAGAAGGTGTGCTAATGGTATTATCTACTTAGCTATGCTATCAATAAAAGGTCAAGCTGCATAGTCTATCACATTTTCATGATGTAATTTTCAACATAAAACATATTTTCTTTTTTTTAACTAGTCTCCACCATCCACAGCCACATCAGGCGCAACTCCACTTTATGCTACGCAAACTGCCTCACGCTCCAGTGACCTGCTGTGCACGCCTCACTGCCATCCAAGGTCTCACCGTCGGTGCTGGGGATCGTGCTCTCGCAGCCAGTCGACGACAAAGCGATGCTCCTCGAAGGTGTTCACTGAGATCAGTTCACAGTTGTATGCCTGGCACGCTTCCTTGGCACCGTCTCGTGTCCGTGGTGGGGACCGGTTGAACTTGTAGCACGACAGGCCATAGTCCTCCCACCCCCGAGGACACTCCTGGCCCAGCACGGCTATGCAGACGAGACCCATCAAGAATGCAGCTTAATACCCGAGCTCCACTCTTGCAGAGGCACATCAACAGATTACATTTAAATGCAGAGATACTCCTGAGGGTATCCACACATTTCAGGTCATTCAAGGTTTCGGTCATGCAAGAAGAGCATAGAAGATAAAAAATCCCCTACAGGTGTGAGCCTGAACAGGTGGTCAGATGTTATATGAAACAAAAAAAGACAAGAGGAGGACCACATGCTAGCGCTGGCTGGTGGAACAGGCTGCAACCTTTTTGGCTGCCATGGCAGCCAAAAGGTACAGGAGTTGCATTACCAGCCACCAGACGCGGTCACTATTAGAGGGGCTAGTTTATCATGTCGCCTGTGACATCACTGCGCTGCACTAGAAAGCAAAGCTTTTAATCGTGTAGATTGTGGTTCAATGCTCACCCCTAGTGCCTCTGCAGCCTACAAAACATAAAATACAATACTGATGTACAAGCCTTTGTCAATAGTAAGGAGCCCAAGGGGTCGGCTCCTAAGCTGTGTGGTGGGATAATTGTTGTATCCGGGGAGGTGCTAACTTTCAGAATGATGAGGACAAAATTTCCTGTCACCTTCAAAGAATTTGGAATAGCAATGCATAACGAGCGATGCAACAAGGAACAGAAACAAATCCCTTGGGCAACAAATTTTTGACAACCGGTGTACGTTTCTGAAAGCCAATAAAATTGCAAGTGTACGAGTGCAAGAAGTGTTTGCAACAAAAGTTGTTTTTGTGCGAAGCTCTTGTTGGCTGCAGTGCTGCCATAACACCGATTACCACGGAAGTTTCTGTCATAAAACAGGGACCACAAAGTGATAGCCACCGAATAAAAAGCAAATGAATCCTTTGCCCCATGCCGCTCAGATACTAAATATAATGCCCGATAGAACAGTCTGAGGACCAATGGTGCTCATTTTCATGTCAATTTACATATGTCATCTAGCAACACAAACAATATCTAGAACGAAAATATAATTCCATTAAAACTGTGTACTCATTTCTGTCTTTGCCACGGTATTTACTGGTTACCATCAGTTGATGCCAGTAGAACTATTCTTTAGTTGCACCTAAATATCTGCTGTAACTTAAGAAAAAATTGCTCTTAAACCTGAACTGAAGCACATAAAAGCTATAAACAGATGATTCATGACCTCTTATCTTTTGTATGGGCAGTCATCGAGCCATGCACAAGAAATTAGCAAAACAATTGGTCCCAGCTTCTGTTCAGCAAGCAAGAGTATTGGTTCTGTCGCATAAGAAAAAAAATAGTGAAACCTGACATTCAATATCAGAAACTCAACAAAGTGCAAACAATCAGGACAGTGAAATATCCTAACCAATTATATCACACCTTTTTCTGCCAGGTTATATATAGTGCTGAGCTCAGCTATTTTCTCTGTGGTTGCTCTGGTTAACCGGTCACTGTTGTGACTGCGAAGCAGCGCATATAAGAAACCCTTCACTGGTCACTTGCAGCTCACAGTCATAAAGTAAGGCACAAGCACTGCTTTCTGAATAGAAAATGCCCACCAGTCACCTACACTGTAAGGACTCTCCATGCATAAAAAAGCTAGTCTGGAAAAGTGACATGCACCCTCGAAGTTTGGACCATAAGAAGGCCCCAAGGAAGGGCTACGTCAAGGCATATACAATGCGAGGATATGATATCAGTGTCAGGTTTTCTCTCTTCTGTCTGCTACTGCCATTACACAATCAGAAAATGATTCAACTGGCAATAACCAAAGGTGTGAGCCTCCGATATGCACAATGAAGAAAGAAAATAAACAGCTGGTAGGACTAGGAGGTGACACCATCACAATATTCTCAATAAAAAGAAGTAAAAGGAATGCGATGATGTCCCCAACACCAGGTAATGATATCCTAAAAACAACTTATCAATGTAAGATCTCACATGGCTCAACAAATACATCACGAATTGTTCATTTCAGATGATGCTCTCACGGAGAAATACAGCTAAGGGTTATATGTAAGGCTGAAGTAGAGACAGACACATTATTCCAAAGAGAGAGAGGAATCTCTAATGAAAGGAAAAGCGGAGAGGTCTCGTTATTGCAAGAAATAACCATCACGCTTGTCCAGGAAGAACCAACTAGGAATGAATTACTGTGCAGGTTCCTGCAGGTGGAATTTTACAAAACCAATTCTTGCATAAACAAGCAAAAATATCGACCTACTGGTGCTGTGTAATCCACATTTCAAACGAAACTTATAAAATTTAGGTACGCAGCAGGACACAGGCTTCTCCACTGACACACAACATTTGATTTAGGAAGCCTGATGCATGCTGTAAAAATATGCATACTATGCATTATGTTTCACAGCATCATATAAAATTCTTCACTTTGTGCAATCCTGCTTACTTCCATGTTTGCAAGAGTCAGCCTTCGAGCTTAGTTTTTCTAAGAAGTAGTAAACGCACTGTATAGGAGCCTACAAGGTATCTCAGGTATGCCTTGCGATGTACTGATGTGCAAACATAGTGCTATTATCACACATTAAATTCAGCAATGTCCTCAAGAGATGCAGAAACCTTGTGTGGAAAAATAGATGAGTAATTTTTTGGTATAATTAATGGCGTGAGGAAAGAAGGGCAGTATACTTCACATAACAAGAAAACTACTATGTGAAAGTTGAGCAACAACCACTGGAAAACACAACCTGTTCTAATATTCCATGTCTGTGTGTATTACAGGAAAGTTTTTTGCAGTGTCAAATCTTGGTACCTGGTAAATTCTGCAACACTAGTGCATGCACAGTAGGCATTTTCTGTTAACAAAAGCATAACTCACCGCAATAGGCAACACAACATAAGCAGTAAAAGTGAATGAAGCCCTCTGATATCTGTTTTAAAAATGGATTTGTGACCTCTACATGCTGTCAAGTGCGCACTTCACACCACCTTTGAAGTGAGTGCCAACCACAGGTTAGACGTAGCAGCTCATATTAAGTGCAACGGTGATTGCCACGTGATAAATGTTCCTTTTCTCGTAGCAGTAATGAGCAAGAAATAAGCAGTTTGTTTAAGTTGAGTAAATCTTCCATGTCATCAACTATGAACAGTGGTTGAAAGATTGTTTTTTCCTTGACAAAGACGATAGAGATGCTTGTTTAGGATTCAAAATGAGCAGTTAGCCACTTTGTTGGTAATTTCTATATTGCAACATGCATTAAAAAGCTTAACATGAATTTGAGCCTGCCTGCAGCAAGCACACAGGCAATGCTGCAGGCATGGACAAATACAGCCGTAACATTAAAATATGTGAGCGATGACTACTGTTAAAGAGTATGATAAAATGGTAACAATTTCTACCACAGCACCAATGTTCGATTCCTCCACTTTGTTCTGCAATGTGGACAAACATCAAGCATAATTCAGCCTCATTTTCTAGAAAGAGGAAGCATATCAGCACAGAAGGTGCAAACAGCATGAACAAGAGTTAATTTTGGAATATCAACTTATCAACTGTTAAATAAATGTTCATCTCAATTCAACTAAGACAATGCAAACAGACGATAAGTTTCACGCATACTTAAAGGACTGATGACTTTAATATCACCTCCGATACAACGTCATTTAACTGAATTGAACAGTGTGAAAGAACACCTCCTTGGTTTTAACGACTCGGGTCACCAATCTCATACGGCTTTCTATGCCATATTCTACCTCAATCCTAGCCCAAGTAAAAGCAGACTGATGCGCTCACCCCCCTGTGTGTGCCACAGCATTATGTAACATGAATTTCCTGCTTTTTACGCAAAAGGTGGGAGAACCCTAACAGTTTGAGACTGAAAAACTTTGAGAGCACTGCAGAGAACTGCATTGGATAAATGCGAAAGCATGCTGGGAGGCAAGTTGCTTCTAGATGAATTTGGTAGCTCTTTAATGCTGTTTAGTAGCTTCTAGTAGTATTCAGACACTCTTCAGTGCTGTTGAGTAGCTCCTAGTCATCTTGACTTTTTATTACAGAAAGGAAAGGGCGCAGTAGCTCTCATATCTGGACATCTCAGTGGAGAACTCAACACATCAAAAGTAGGCATGTGCTTTGAGGAAAGGAAACGTTTTTGACCTAAGGCACAGTAGCTCTGAGATCTTGACATCTGGGTGGACACCTCAACCCCGCGAAAGCATGTGTTTTGAGGAAAGGAAACGTTTTTGACGAAAGGAAAGGGACAGTAGCTCAGGTCTCCACATCTCCATGGACACCTCAACCCCGCCTATAAGTTTTGCTTCCACATTTTGCAGACATCTTTTTACCGACATAGCCTAGTAATGCTTTCGCATTAATTGGAAATGAAAATTCGTTTTTGGTGAAAGGAAATGGCGCAGTATCTGCTTCGCATATCGGCGGACACGTGAACCGCGCCGTAGGGGAAGGGGTAAGGAAGGAACTGAGGGAAGGAAGAAAGTGGTGCCGTAGTGGAGGGCTCCGGAATAATATCGACCACCTGGGGATCTTTAACGTGCACTGGCATCGCACAGCACACGGGCGCCTTAGCGTTTCGCCTCCATCGAAACGCTGCCGTCGCAGTCGGGTTCGAAGCCGGTTACTCCGGATCAGTACCCGGGTTCGAACCCGACTCGGCACACGGTGCAAATCGCACTTAAAACCACGCATCAACCACTTGTCAATCAATCGGCCACTTCGCAAAGCTGCAGTTGAATTCAAACGCTGCACAGGTCACTGACAAAAAGTGTCGGGGCACAAGCCAACAGCTGCTTAAATAACGCTCGCTGTTGCGCTCTCCGCAAGTCAGACCCGGCATGACCTCCATCCGACGATTTTTTGTTCATGCGTAGTTTAACGAACTTTCAACGTATTTTTACTCGACAGTGCCAGACCAATACGAAGAACGACGGTTGATGAGTTGAAAACAGCGCAGAGCGTTGCAAAACATTTCGTGACACAAATCAAAGTGATGCTCAGGACTCTACGCATACACGCAATCGGAGGCGCGGAAAGCTTTCCGCGCGCTAATTTATTCGCGTTCAAACACCCAGCAGGAGTTTCCTTTTTCTGATCCGGTCGAGGGCCAGTTTGAAGCGAACCACTGCAACCGCGCTTGACAAAGAGTCAGCGCGAAAGCGAACAGTTTGAATGTCCCGAGGTAGATAGAATGGGAACGAGCGGCCGTCTATTGTTTTGGGCGTAATTACTTCGAGAAACAGGGTGTGTGCGTGTGTGTCCGATCGCTAGCTGTTGAGTCAACGTTTGAGAGGTGACGCACGGCTGCTATGTCCTACTACTCACCGCTTGCAACCAGTAAACACAGCAGTCCAAGCCTCGCCGCGCCGGTGGTAGACATCTGGGAGGTAAGCAAACGTCGTCGATTACTATCCGGTCAGACGGATGGGCTCATCGGACGCATCGTCGGGTTACTTCCGAAAAGCATGCCAACATTCCTGCTCCTGGCGTGGCGGATCTCACCGAAGCGGTCGCCACACAAACTAAACACCAACACCGCTGCGTAAGACCAACTCCCACGGCGATCATGAACAACTTGTTGACGCGTGCGGGCACTTACGGTTGAGGCGCCGAGTTTTCGTCGCTGTCACGTACACATAACTTTTCTCACTTGATGTGCAGTACAACTCGCGACCACACCTCGCCAGCCTACGGCATCCGTAAGCGTAAAAATTCAAAATAACACCTTGCGCCACCTGTCAGGTACGCGACGAACCCGCGCTGCTATTTTGTTGATTCTGCTACTGCGTACGCCACCTGTTGCATTACATGCTCATTACGCAATGAAGCAATCACACGTAAAATATTTTTCTTTCTATAGGGAAGTTAAACAAGTCTACATTACTTCAATTTTAGACGTAAATTTAAATCGTAATCACGCTGAAAGTTTTTTGCTGAAGTAAGGCAAATTAGTTTGAGAATTCGTCTGCTACTACTGTTGCCATGGTGAGTGACCGCGCGACTGTGAGACAACAAACAACCGAGCGTACTCTTGAAAGAGTTCTCAAGAAAAGGTGGCTTGCATGCTGAACTCAGAAGCTGCTGAAAGCAAGGAGATCCAGCCATGGCGTCAGTGAGGGCTCTTGTGGAGGCAGTCTCGGAAACGATGTTCCCAGGCTTGTACCTAAGCTGCAGCACATCAAAGGGAATAGCGCTAAAGCACGGTAAGAATCGAGTATCTTAGCCAACCGCTGACCTTACCTGACTGAATTCGTCTCGGTATAGCCAAACACAGCGTTACATAAACTTTGCACGTACTGAATGCGTGAGAAAAAATCCCTCGCAGTATTTCCAGCGAACCAATTTATTACAATCTTAAAAAAAAAAAAACTACATGCTTACGCGCGTCACATTCACGGTGTTGTTTGAACTTTGTGGTCGAGTAATCTTTGTCAAAAAATAATTGACGAATCAAAATAATTTTATCCATTCGAATTAGCCAGATTATTAACTTTTCCTGTATTCCGTTTTCCTGTAGCCACGCGGCCGGAGAGAGCGCTAGCCGCGCCCACCAGGCCGCGTCACACAGCGGCGCGGGTGTCACGTGCTCTTTTCGCAGCGGCCGGGTGGGAGCGGCGAGCGGGTAGAGAAGCGCGCCGATGTATGACGCGCGCTTCCCCGTGTGCGGCCTCAAATTTTCGAAAATCTAAGAACTGGTGTGGATAATACTTACGGTGGTCTACAAGTCTGTCAATAAACGAGCCTAAATAACAGTTAAAAGTGAATTTATTATTGTAGTTAACCGCCTTGCTAATTGACACCTCTGATGCACACTCAACATATACTAAGAAGAAAGCGCTCTTTTGAGTAAAAAAAAACTTATTTCTAAAAATTGCTAGCATTCTGTATCCGTATATGGTTCGAAAATACCGCGGGAGGCATCATGTAGTTAATGGAGCCTAAGGGATCAGGACTGCGATACTGGATGCAGCCTTCGTTGTCATGGTTTTGACACGCACGGTATGGCCGCGACGAATCTTACCTTTTCCTCTGGCCACATTTGACGTCATTTTCTTAATGACGATTTATGTTTATGGCACAAGGGCGGCATCTTTTTTCTTTGTGCTCTCTAGCTATCTGGATCCCAGCAGTGATAGCGGTCCAGGCGCATTTTCCTTTTAATTTTTTGTGGACTCCACTGACTAGCGCGCGAAAGGACCATGGCCACGCGCCGAACGCACCCTTTCACGGTGGGTTGGAGGCAGAGGGTGATTCATCTGTATTCAAGTATGCTGACCTGGAAGTGAACGTGATGAAGGGTTTTCCTCTCATATACAATCATCATATGGTTGTTCCACTGCTATTGCATATGTACCCTTGCCCTCCTTTCACAGGCGAGGAACAGCAGACCAGCTTGCCCCTGCAAGTGGCCGTCTACTTCAATCTCTTCTACTCCCCACTCTGGTTCATATCCCGTGGCCTCGCTCTCTACATCAAGGTATTATATGGGATGCACCAGATTGCACGCCTGTGAGCGTGCGATTATTTGCTGTCACTAGCATTTCTCAAGCACGACCACATAAGGTCGACAAAACTGATCGAGTCAGATTAGGTGAACATGACGCTCGAGTAGGATGCCCGAGTGATTCGGAGATCAATCCGGTGCTTGCAGAAGCCTAACAAAATGAAAGCACTATTACTTCACAGAAGGTAAAAAATTGAACACATGTGAGCATCGAGTTTGCGGGTTCGATCCTAGCTGCATTTCCATAGAAGAGAAATTCAAAAAAGCCCATGTGTAGAGATGGTAGGTGTTCCACTAGTCCGGTTCCTGGGACCTACGTTTCTTTAGGGAGTAAAAAGAAGAATAAAGGCCGCGTTTGGGCGAGTTGGTTTTCCATGCTGAACGTGAAAACGCAAGAAACAAGGACATATAATAAGACAGGCAACACGAGCACTCGTGTTGTCTGTCATTCTATGTCCTTGTTTCTTGCGCTCCTACGTTCAGCAAAAAAAAAAGATGTCTCATGTACCACCTTTATTAAGTGAATGTCTTCGCCGAGAAGCATCCACTGACAGCGGAACCAGCCACTAGTGAAATTTTTGACAAGTGCAAGTTACACGAGACCGCACCTTTTGTACATCATGCAAGTGGCGAGATCAGAACCATCCTCCAGCTTCGCTGGTCTTGGGTGCGGGTGCTGGTCTTCTACTTGCCAAAGCAGGAGTGAACACAGCGTTAGACTCTGCAGACAGTTCAGACGGAGTAAACAGCTGCTGAAGGGAGTACAGCAGCCGTTTTACACCGACCATGCTCCCTTTAGTTACTGCACCAACGCCGACTGAAGGGATGCTGCCGCTGATCCCCCCCCCCCCCCCCTTATTTTACTCCGGGACATGGAGTCTGGTCTTACGCTATGTTGCGCTGCAGGCGTAGTCTAATCTAGCTTGGAGACCTATACCGTGTGGGGTTGACTTGGGGAGATATATAGTTTCTCCCCACTTAATCGCGGCTGACACGGTTCAAACCTGCCCGGACCCCACCCCGTGATCGCGTACGCTACCGAGCGCACGCCAACCACGGCGGGCCTTGCTCTGAGGGAACAAAGGAACGACGCATTGGCTGACACAAACACGCATTTATTGCTACAGCAACAATAACGCTAGCTAGCAACAAGTTACGCTAATGAATAGAGGTCGTCCGACTCACCAGCAAGGTTCCAAGCGAATGTTCGCCCTCGCTAGGTCAAGGGATACTCCGCGGCCTGGACGGGACGATAATACGGGAGCGGGCCTCCCCGTCGCTTCCCCCCGCCGGCGAAAAGCGAAGCCGCGAGCGACACGTCCGCTCGCGCCGACGATCCCCGCCCAAGAACCTCATGCCCTTTCCCGCGCGCGTGTTCAAGCAGTCTCTCGCGCAGCGACGCTGGCGCCCTCTCTTGCCAGTTTTGTAACTGACAGGGGAATGCGTTCCTCCTCGAGGTGAGACTGCTGCTGCACGGTGCCTCGCGGGAAAGCAAACACAGGGGGCTGCAGGGCAGGTCCCCACAACCGCTCGACCGAAGCCCTCAATGACGGGCGAAACAGTTAAGTTACGTGTTTACACAAGCACTGCTGACTATGTTAAACGACACACAAACAACGAATGCATGGACAGCGCACAATTTACCATATTTAACCAATATAAAGGGCACATGCAGTCTTTTTATTCCGCAGTTTCCCTACCTGTCGCTGATGCAGCAGACAGTCACGACGGCCATCTTCATCATGATGGCGGTCGTCGAGCCTCCTCGGCTGTATCTAGGCTACGCTGGGAACCTTGGCGAGGAGGTATGATCAAGAAGACTGCTCTCAAGCGGGGTTTCAATATGACACAGATAAAAACCCTCGCCGATTGAAAGTCGCGATCATCTTGGTCATGTACTCGCGCTATATATGTACTACAGCAAGCGGGCAACTCCCGAAAGGTGCATATATGTGGCCCCTGCGTTATCGTGTCGCAAACGGCTGGCCGTTCACTAATTTGTTGG